>JAODKC010000016.1:20007895-20026411 GCA_026777985.1 Mormyrops attenuatus | reverse complement strand
CCCCCCCCCCCCCCCCCCCCCCCAGCAGCCTGGTAGAGTGGATGTGCTGTTTTGCCAGTCAAAGTAGGGCCAATGGGAGCTTCTGCAGTGCACTGCAAGCCAGTGACGCACTTCATCGCCAGGAGTCATTGTGTACATAGCTGGTTCTTTATCTGAGCAGGAAAAGATCCCTTGTTTAAGCAATGAATTGCGCAAGTAAAGGTATGAAGGAAAAGAGTCCCTTTTCCCGTTATTAGTTTGAGTGAATAAATAAAGAGCCGTCGCCTTTAAAAGCCGCCGGCCATAGAGTATTGCCGCAGGGGGAGTGGCTCTGTGGCTTTGTGGCTTCGCGGTTCACACTCCGTGACTCGTCCAGCGCGCTGTGCTGTAATCTAAGTGTGTTGACTGGCCCTGCCCACCCGGACCAGACCCCCTCTGACAATGCAGCTTTGTGCCAGCGTCAGAGCCACGTCACGCGGCTGCCCCGTTTCCACTGGGCCAGGGTCTCCGGGGTGCCAAGCTAGAATTGCCAGAAGCAACTTGGGGACTGGAATAAAAAAGGGGGGGGGGGCTCAGCAGAGGCCAGTATACGTCTCCCACAAACAATGTGTCTAGCGGCCCTCCCCAGAGGCTTATGACCTGGCCCTTGTGTACAGAAACTCTGCTGTGCTGTTTGTTCTGCAATCAGCTCTTACCCCCTTGTTTGAGGTTCAGTTTATTCCATTAACCTGCAGGATTCTTACACACCTGCTGTGAGGACTTTACCCAAACAGAAACAGCTTTCCTTAAATCTAACTCTGGTAGTACTTTTGACTAAGGCTAAGATCCCAGGAGAATCCTATCCTTGATATGAAACTGGAAATAGTACATTTAAATTCGCAGCTCTAATTGAAAAATGTGTCTCTCTAGATGGTGGATTTGACCAGAGATGTTTGAAGATGCCTGAATACGTCAGAACAAAAGGTTGCATTCAAAGCTCTAAATGAGGAAATTAGGGTCAGCTGAGTTTCGTCAGCGTAGGTGTGTTTACACACGCGGTCACAATACACTGGTGTTTAGTGGCACTGTGTCTATTCTCAGACGCAGTAGTAATCTGTAAGCTATTTGTTACAGAGGGAATCATGACCTTTATTTCTAGCTGAGGGAGATGATGTGATGGTTGTCAAGGTGACATTTCTTTATTATTTTTTTTCCTCTTCAGAGCACAGCACCAGCCTGAACAGACTGAATGAGCTGGCTGTCCCGTATATGGGCATCCACTTTGGCTAAGAAAGCTCTGGTGAGGCCCCTTGCTGTAGCAGGTAGGACATGTCAGGTGACCTGCTCACATTGACTGCTAGATTTTTATTGGCTCTTCTAGAATTTAATGAGGAGCTCTACGCCTCATGGGAGGGGCTGCACATTCTCTTACCGTTTACTCTGTGATGGCCACGAAACCAGCTTTAAAGCTTGATGACCGAGCAGGGACCCTCTGGCATACGATGGTGCTGACCTGTGCTCTGTTGGCCATAGGCTGAAAGACCTGGTAGCCTCTAGTCCTGCTAGGCCTCCTCCTCACTCTCTGGTTGCGAGGAAAGCAGACCCTGGTCCTTCCTTGGTGGAACCGACCCACCCGGGTCGTGGCGTTAATTATGTATCTGGCCTTAGGAGCAGCATGAAATGCCAAACTTCAAAATAAGTAGCCAGAGAAAAGGTCACTTTGTCTTCCTTGTGTAAAAATAAAGAGGTATCAGCCCTGGGTCCATCACACCAGATGATCCCTTAACCGAAAAATATGAAACCAAAAAAGGTCCCGTTCACAGGGAAAACATTCCAGCTGAGAGCTGCCTCATCGCAGGCAGGTCCTGCTATTTAATGATGCCCGGCACTTTTAACAGGCCTGCCACTGTATTTGCTTTTGTCAGAAATTTAGGCCAGAGTGAGTCTCTGTATGTCTAAAATCTAGAACTAACTGCAGTTACGTTTGAGTCGGTAAGATTTAGCTGGCCAATGAGGTGTGTGTGTGTGTGTGCTGGGGTAGCTATAGGATGAGCCTATGCTAAAATGTTTCCTGTTCGCTGACTGAGCTCTGTTTTCCCCACAGTTGTGCTACACCACTGACCAGATGGGGTGCAGTTGCTGTAGGATGATTAAAAGGTAAGTATGAGTTATAGGGCCTTAGAGACACCCGCAGACTGAGGGAAATTGGAGGAAATTTGGTACCTCAACTGAAGGTCATTTATCCATCCATCCATCCTTTTACTAGCTGCTAATCCCAGTCAGGGTGACAGGGCAGCCCGGATCCCATCCCATGCACAATGCACAAGCCTGGGGTACACCCTCGATGGATGGTCATCCATTCACACAACATCATCCTTCATTCTGCTGGTTGTTTGAGTAGCTTGCTGCATACACAGCTGTGAATGTGATCCTTTCCTGTTCAGTCTAGGGCCCGTTGCACAAAACACCCATAAGTCTTTTCCTTACAGTTCCCTTAAAATCCTCACTTTAAGTATTAAGTTTTTCTCCTTATCTTGTTTTTAAACTTAAGGAATCGCTTAACATTCATTAAACGGCTTCACAAAAGACCTTAAGAACCAAAGTAAAGAAAACTTAAGGTACCACTGACTCTGTCGCAACATGGCAAGTTTAAGGCGATAAATGAAGAAAATGAACGCATCCTGAGAAGAGTGTCCTGCGACTGGGAGTCCCCAGCAGATATGATTAATGATGATCAAAAATCATCAGTTGATTTTGCGTTATAGATTTGACTGGCAGTCGATTTTATGATTTTATTTATGCGGCCTGTAACATTACATTATTAAATCTGGCTAGCAGAGCCATCTTTCATCTTCTATAGAATAAAAGATGATGTAATATTATTCCACTAATAAGTGCTGGAAAGCTTGACTGTCAGCACCGACAAGCAAACAGACACAATTATACCGGTTATCCATCGAATTTTCCAATGCAGAAATATGGAGAATCATGCAAAAATGATTCATTGATGCATTTAATGTAACTGAGATACAAAAATAATTTGCTCAGTTTTTGCTCCCCTATTTGTGTCTCTCTTCCAGCATTTCTGCCTATCTTCCAAGTTTGCACCAGGGCTTGTGGTCAAACAATCAGAAAAGATTATTGCTAAAAGTACCTAGTCATCGTGAACGCAGTACACCAGGGAAACAGTCAAATTTTTTTCAGATAAGGATGCAGTGGTGACGAAATCAGGCTTTTATTTTTATTTATATTCGTTAGACAAATCGCGTTTCATTTCATCGTTGTCATTAATGCATATTTGAGTCACATTTTTGTTTTAGTAATCATCGTGCAAAAACCCTTTGTCGGGCCATATTTTCCTCAACAGAATCATCAACAAAATTAACACTGGAGGTGATAACAGGTATCAAGCAGCCATGAGTGCAAGCAAACAAATGGTCTCCATGGAAACTGTACAGTTTCATTGCTGTAAAATGTCTTTCAGTGCAGTAAATTCCTTAAGGTTTTTCTTTAACTAAGGAAATTCTTGAAGGGATTCTGCGCAACACCCTTAAATAAATCCATCAGCTAAGGAGAAATTAAACCTTAAGTGTTATACTTAAGGGGAAAACTTAAGGTGTTTTGTGCAACCGGCCCCTGAATCTTAACGGCCCAGATGACTGGGGCAGGTATAAATAATGAATGACCGGTATAAATCTACACTGTATGAACAAAAGTATAGAGACACACCTCTAAAACATTGAATTCAGGTGTTTCATTCAGACCCATTGCCACAGGTGTATAAAATCCAGTACGTAGCCATGCAGTCAGGTTTACTAACATTTGTGAATGAATGGGCTGTTATGAATGGCTCCGTTAATTCAAGTGTGGTACTGTCGTAGGATGCCACCTTTGCAATAAGTCAGTTTGTGAAATTTCTTCCCTGCTAGATATTTCATGGTCAAATGTAAGTGGTGTTACTACAAAGTGGCAGCCGTGGAGCTTCATGGAATGGGCTTCCATGGCTGAGCAGCTGCATGCCAGTCTCACATCAGCAAGCGCAATGCCAAGCGTCAGATGGAGTGGTATAAAGTACTCTGCCACTGGACTCTGGAGCAGTGGAAACATATTCTGTGAAGAGATTAATTACATTTCTCTGTCTAGCAGTCTGATAGATGAGTCTAGGTTTGGCGGACGCCAGGAGAACGTTACCTGCCCGGCTGCATTGCGCCACGTGTAAAGTTTGGTGGAGGAGGGATAATGGTATGGGGCTGTTTTTCAGGGGTTGGGCTAGGCTCCTTAGTTAAAATGAAGGGAACACTTAAAGCCTCAGCATACCATTGCAGACATTTCTATGCTTCCAACAATGTGGAAACAGTTTGAGGAAAGCCCTTTTCTGTTCCAGCATGATTGTGCCCCAGTGCACAAAGCAAGGTCCTTAAAGACATGGTTGGGTGAATTTGGTGTGGAAAAATTTGACTGGTCTGAACAGAGCCCTGACCTCAACCCCAATGAACACTTGTGCAATGAACTTGAATGTAGATTGCGAGCCAGACCTTCATGTCTGGCATCAGTGCCTGACCTCACAAACGCTCTTCTGGATGAATGGGGAAAAACTCCCACAGAAGCACTCCAAAATCTTGTGGAAAGCCTTCCCAGAAGAGCGGCAGCTGTGATCGCTGCAGTGGGGGGGACTAACATATTGATGCCTATGGATTTAGAAATGGGATGTCATACAAGTTTCTGTAGGTGTGATGGCCAGGTGTTCCAATACTTTTGTCCATATAGTGTATGTAAATAAAATACTTCACCCCCTAAGTAAACAAACAAACAACATTCCTGAAACTTTTGGTGATTGCCCTGGAAGGGAAATTGCTGCTTAATCAGGTCGTGGGGAAGACCCAGGGATTCCCCGGGGGTCCAGCCCACGCTTAGCAGTGGAGACGATCCATTTAATGGCTCTGGTAGGTTGGGGGTTCAGCTCGGGAGTGTGACACTGAAAATGATCAGATATGCTGTGCATCTCCCCACCACAAGCCTTAGTAAACGAGCTTTAGTGTGGTGAGTCTAAAGATCAGTAAAACTGGTTCTTATCCCAGGAGACAGGTGCTTCTGCTTTGAGCAGGTAGCTGTGTTTACAGTGTCTGTTCTTAGTAAGGAGAGCAGGATCCCCCCCACCTGTGTATGTATGTATGTGTGTGTGTGTGTGTGAGTGAGAGAGATACACACAGTGTTTAAGGCAGAGTAATTTGATCTGGCTTACAGTGTCACCCATTTGCACAGTCGCCTGTCTGTCTGTCTGCCTGTTTGGACTGGGTTACAGTCACTGCTCAGATCTCTTAACTACCTGATGTCCGTGGAGACAACCGTTGGAGCAAAAACTCACTCAGCACATTTTTCTCTTGTCTTTTTTTCTTCTTCACACAAAATCCTCCTTCTTTCTTTTTTTACCTTTTCAAATGTGTCTCAGTCCTTCCTCCTCCTGCTTTCCCTGCCCAGCAGGGTTGGGCCGGCTGTGTGTCACCTGGGGAGTGGATGGGGACATAAGACACCGAGGAGGATATGCACACGGCTCGCTACGCCATCTGTAAACAAACAAAAAGGGCCACTGGCTAAACTCTTCTGTTTGCTCGCACTCCTCCTCCTTTTCATGACTTTTCATGTGGCACCATTGTGACCTTGCAGGTACACCGGTGACCCAGGCGTCCTTGTGAAAATAGACCTTACTGAAGCTGCCCTGTCACTGCTCCATGTTTCTCTGTCCTGCTCTCTCCCTCCTCTACGGCGGCCGCCAGTTTCCACTCAGGAGCGACCTGTGCATCCATTGTCATTCTGTCCTTTTAAGGGCTTCCAGAAAGACGTTGTCGGATTTATTTTATGTATGTAAAATGCAGGCGCATGCAAGATGAGCCCTAGAACTGAGGAGGAGAGGCGTGGAAAGTCTCTTTTCCAAACAAGATACTCAAAGGTGCCATTTTTTTAGAACTTTAGTAAAGCTTGCACGAGTTTAATATTGGTCTTGCTCTCTCCTTTTCCCTCTCCCCCTTTCCCTCTCATTGTTCTCCCTTGTTTTTAGTTACATCTATGACCCCTCAGTTTCTGTCGACATTCCCAGGCGGAAAAGTGAGAGCTGCATTAGTACCCAGTACCAGCAGAAATCCATAGTGGTTGATAGTAGCCACAAAGTACAAGGCTTTCACAACTTGGGCTACAGCAGCGGGAACTCCGAGGCATTCGACAGGGATCCCGATAAACTGCGGATCGACAACAATGAGATCAACCGCCTGCACACCAGTCCGGCCCCCCTGGAGCCGGGCCTCGTGGGGGGACAGAGCTTGTACATTCTTCAGGTGGGAAACAATCTGCAGAACTGCACAGTGCCAAACACAGCGAAACCCTCAGCCAGTGTACCTTCAGAGTGTTCAGCTGGTACAGACAGGAGCCTGCAGGGAGATGCCTGGACAGGTGTGCCCTCCGGAGAGTGGTTGGAAGGCCTGGCACACGTGGATAGGACAGAGTCTTATGCTAGCATGGCTAGTCTGTCCACCGTGGAAACCAGAGTGAGTCATTTGGAAATGGAGGATGCCACAGTGTTGCCTGAGCTGGATACACAGGGTGGGGGGGACGCTCAGGAGAATGGCGGGGACTCAGAGGACCGTGGGAGTGTGCTGGACTCGGACGTGGCCGAGGCACTGGCCGCGCTGGAAGCAGCTATGGCGGGTGAGGACTGTGACTGACTGACTGGCTGCAGGCATGCAGATTACCCAGAATGCCAGCTGGCTTCCTTACTTGTGTCTATGACACAGATACTGCATATACCCTTATGGACAAAGGATTGTCACATATGCTAAAGCATTTCACACTAGCATATGAACAGGGAATATATTCTGTCTGTCAAAAACACAGAAAATGGCATTCATTAACACTAAATTTGTATGCTTGACCGTATGCATATAGGGTATAACTGTATGCATGTGCATGACAGCTGAGGAATTAGGATAGGTTTATGAATGATGCTGTGTGTTTTGACACATTGGTGACGTATTCCTTTTTAATACTGAATGTATATATTAAGATTAGTAGTGGACTATGGGCATGTTTTGTAGTCAGATCAAACGTTCATCTTATTGTTCCCTCTGAGCTTCTAAAGCCTGCTGCATCGAAATACTAACCCCTGGGACTGTCTACAACACATGCCTGTCTGAACGCTGCTGCTTTTTTGGTAGAGAAAAGACACACAAATCCCATTTCCGGATAGTTGGTTCTCCATTTCCGTGCTCCTAGCAGTGGCCATATACTGTGAATCTGCTGTTTTATGTTGCTGGGGAGTTTAATCCTTTGTGGCACTGAAGCCCTACAAGCTACTGAGAGACATTCTCATCAAATGCACAAAGCCTCTGTTTTTTTTATATATCAACCTGATCATTTTATTCGTGTACTGTTCAGTTATTTATAGTAAGTGCATTCATCTCCTCACGCCTCTCTGTCTAAACATGAATTTTTAAGTGTAGATTTTTGATTCTTAATCCCTCCATTTGAATGGGCACTGTGGCAGATTTTGGGAGTAATGCAGTAGACTTGGAAGGTGTGTGTGTGTGTGTGTGTGTGTGTGTGTGTGTGTGTGTGTGTGAGAGAGAGAGCCCTGAATTCATTGTGATACTGAAACATCTGGATCAAAGTTCACAGATGTGCCACTTTATGTGAATGTTCTAGCAACTGTACTGCATCCTGTCACAAAGACTTTTTATCATTTTTAAACTTTAGTGAAGGTCATTATCCATTGAAGGAATCTCCATGTGTTATTTGTCTTGTTCAATGTGTGTATGTTTGTGAACCGCTGTGTATGGCCTAGGGAGTGTGTTTGTGTGTGTGTGTGTGTGTGTGTGCGCGCACGTTTTTGTTTGCCATATTACTGCCAAGTAGTTGATTTGCTTAAGTCAATTAAACCCGCAATATTCCCTGACCTCAGTGCTGGAATGCATTTACTGTCTTTTACCGCTCCCTGGAGCGCGATAGTCTGCACTGCATGCCTGTGCTTGGAGATGGTGACACGCTCTCCTTTGGAAAGCAGGGTAGCGTGAGCGTCAGCAGCTCGCAGCATAACGCAGAGCTGGTCCTCTCTGTACGCCTCAGATCTTCATGCTGTGATAACATCGCCTCCCCCACCCCCCTTGGGACACGAATATACAAATGGGCAACTTTGCAAAGCTTTCTCAAACATGCCTTTCCCCGGCATATGCAAAGCACTTCAGGTGCTTCCAGTGCTTTCCGCGTCGCTCGCCGGGCACACCTGCTCGCTATCTGCCAGGGAAGGAGGAGAGCAGGGTGGCGCTGGCATGTGATCTCGCTTAACGTTCTCGGAACGGCATAGGTGTCCTCGGCCGGATGCGTGTCGGCTGAGTGACCAGAGAGGTTTGTAGTCGTCGTCTCTCCATTTGCTCACAGTTTCCCTCACTCAGTGGGAACAGCGCTTCAGGGCAGGCATGCGCGGATGGCCATTCAGGGTACCTGATTAAAAGTGCCCCACTTCCAGTGTCTTAGTGCTCCTTTTCAACAACTGACGATCATTCGAAATGTACTTTATTAGGGAAAAATGTGAGCAGTAACCCTACCCCCCGTTTGAGCACCTGCCCTTCAATGTCTTTACATGGCCCTGCTCTGGAGCGATTCAAGTCCTTCGCTAACCCTGATTGGCGAGCCCCCCACCCCAAGCTAATTTAAATAGCATGGGCAAGTTGAAGGTTACTTAAATTCTCCTGTAGTCCGAATTCAACTGGGTCATCGCTTGCTATTTATAAAGGTACCCACAGTGAGCTAAATGAATATTGTATCTGAGCATGTGTACGGTGTCCCCGAGCCACAGTGTTGCTGCAGTGACTGTGTGCATCTGCCTACAGGTGCTGTTCTCAAGCTACTATGTACAATCACGACCATCTGTGTACAGTAATACTGCTCATCAGATAATGCAGCACAGAGCCGGATTGTGCCAACTGTGATGTCACCTATGGCAAGCTTCAAACCGCAAAAGAACAAAAACAAGAAAAACTCATTAATTTCAATGATGGGATTCTGCCTAGATGGAAAATCTTTTTTTCGGCAACTATTTACAGCTATTATGTGCAGGGTCTGTTCAGTAATCAATCTTCTTTCATTAAATGAATCTCAAAATGTGTGCGTTGCAATATAATTTGCAAAATATTGAAAACCTCTTTAAAAACATATAGTGAAATATGTCAGTTTCTGGGTGTGTACAGGATAGAATTTTTCTGTTAACCAGGTTTGTGTTTTTGAAAAGGTATTAAACATGTTATGAATTTTTCAATTTTTGCCTCAAGGTAACATTTCAAAATGGAGAAATAAGGACTAAAATATGCAAAACAGCTGTTTAATTGCTGGTGAGAATTTTGGCTGAAGGAGGGAGTTAAACCTCTAGTATCTCCTTTTTCCCCTGCAATCTGTGGAGTCAGGAACTATGAGGTGCATTGTGGGAATTTTCGCTGGAGGCAACATATATTAATCTTTTCCGTCATTATTGGGGAAAATGTGAGCAGTATTTATACTACAGCGAAACCTTAAAATGGTTTAAAAGGGATTAAGCTACTATGGATAGTCACGGGTGTTTGTAAACTTCCTCATGAACTATGAGCACCAGAGCACCATATGAATGAACTGCGTTAATTTAATGCAGTTGATCTTTATCAAATACACTTAAAGTTGTAAATATAACACTAAGTTCTTCACTATGTAGCTACTTCTGTTAAAGAAAGAACGATCAGTTTGGATGCTGCAGTGATAGTGATTTTAGCAAGTCCTGCGTAAAGGTGTTGTGTGGACGCTTGAGTAATCAGCAAGTAATTATTAACCGTAAGTAAAAGGAAGCACATTTTACTTGTCCCTAGGCCAAATTATTAGTTTTAAAGAGATTCTTTCAGTACGTCTTTTAACATGTATCTGCAGGCTTTAAGTTTTTAGGTTGGTAGTTACTAGTGTTAAGTAGTGTTCTCTCCTGACTGTAGGAAAATAATTGTGGTGGTTATTACATTATGACCAAGTTTCTCTTTAATAGCTGTTCTCCATCGTTGGTACTGCATAATGATGGATGATTAACAGTGTTTTAAAACCATTTCATCAGGTTTCTTGTTATTCTTTAGCTAAGTTGAATGGGGGTACCCACGTCTAATTGTCATGGTGGAAAAATCTGGCAGTGACCGCTGCGGTCATTTAACATTCCTGGAAACCCGTCACTAAACAAGGCACATTTCACACAAAACGGAGAGATCAGGTTGCCGGTTCCCGGGACTGTGGCCCGTTTCTAGGTTGATGAGCAGAACGTCTGGTAGGTGACGCCAAGGCACAAGAGGAAATCCTTTGGGAAGATGAAGTGGACGGCTGTCTTCCCTTCAAGGTCAAAGAGGCTTCTGAACGGTTTCAAACATTCAAGGGGTAAAATTGCAAATATTCCACCACTGCAAAGACCTACATGGTGTGTGAAAAGAAACAAGGCTGGAAGCTTTACTTGAATGTCACCTGTCGGAGAGGCTGGAGTGTTTACTGTAACCAAGAATTAAGGGTTCATCAAATCAACAGACATTCTTCCAGACTTACACACACACACAAAACTATTTGAACAGAAAAGCACTGATTTTACACCCTTATTCTGCCAAAAAGGTGTGGTACAGTGTTTAACTGATACACATCCATTTCTGTCCCATGGCTAACCCGCACCATACCTTTAAATCCTGCAAACCAACAGGTAGAATACAAACAATGGTAGAATGTAAAGCGTGAACAAAACGTACTTCACCAGTGTACAAACGGAGACCTGAACCAAAGCATATATTCATATTTGCAGAAAGCCTTTTTACCATAATGTGACGCAAGATACAAATAGGGTTATACTTATTTGGTTGCTGTTAAGTCTATGAAATCCTTTTGTATACAATCTGGCCACAAGGTGGCACATGTTAAACTCCTTGCGCACAGGTGTCTAACATATTGCCAACTCTGCCTGCAGATGGCAGCATTATTCTCAGCAGCTAACCAGACAGGATGAGACGTTGCTATGCACCAACATCATTTGTACGTTATACCTGGTCATAATGCCTACTTAAGTAACACTAAATTCACATTTTCTTCTAATGTACATACACATGTTCAGTTAATTATTGAAATCCAAAATACAGGATGTCCACAAATACCTGGGCAACTCCCAGATGCTACCCGTATCGCAAACAGAATACAGATTCAAACATTAGTGCACAGACCCAGCTGGCCGAAAATGCAGTCACAGAAAGGACTTAAATCCTGCCTTTTAGCCTTAGTCAAATCAGTATCGAAGCGTACTTCAGAAGGCTGCCCTCACTCACCAAATGACTGGAAATGGGGAATCGGCTCATGTTCTGAGAAGAGTCACAGCCCTGCAGACCAAGGGGCCAGTAGTTGTTTAATGTGTAAAGGCTTTCCACAGAAGCTCAGATGACACCTTACATGAAGATTATAGTTTAATTACAACTTTAAAAACATAACTGACACATTCAGCTTCCTAATATCACTGAATACATTTAACATTTGAACAAAATGCATATTTTTTTTTTATAATTTGGGGAAAACTGGGTGGCTGTATAAAATGTTTTCCCACAAAGCACATAAAATTTTTGCTTTATTCAGGTGGACCCATTCTAACAGGTAGTATTCTTGTAGCCTGGAAAATGTTTACAGATCATTTACAAATAAAATCAAGAGTCCCCTAGTGCAGTTTACTGCATCTGGGTAGACTGCAAAGAAACTAAATGCAAGTGCAAAGAAAATCATTCAAATTTGAATGACACACACTAAAGTGACGAGTCACCAAACATCTGGAACCATCCATTTTAAAAATGTTTTAGTATCAAATATTGGTTTTCATGAAGTCTTAAAACCAAATCTCAAATACAGGTTTTAAAACTGTAGTAAAGCTCAAACAGTGTGTGCAAGGTGTGTGTGCCCACCCCAACTGAGACATATCCGCCCCGGTGAACATCAAAACACACACACAATCCAGACAGCATCACGTACGACAGCGGGGTCACTAGCATAACTCAGTACTTGCATTTGCGTTGCATTCTTCAAAACAGTACTAAATAGCCTTTCATTAAGTTAGTTGTCAATGCATGATTTAAGGTTTAACACACCAACCCCAGAAAAGTATGTCAGTTAAAAAAAAAAAAAAAAAAAAAATTAAAAAAATTAATTTTATTGAATAAGCTAATAATAAACTAATGAACTATGGAAGAATTAAAGGGCCAAAAATACAGAAGGACAACAAAGGAGTTGCAGTGCGGAATCCCCGAGTGGAGTCCTTTGGTGTGGCTGCAAGCTGTATACGCAGTGGGGATGTGGATTTTTTCTATGGCCTGTAACATGTTAAGGGCAGGGCCAAGCATGCAGAAAGCAAGGAAGTGGCTTCAGACACACACACACACACACACACACACGTGTACAAGGTGTCATTACTAAGCATTTGTAAAGCAATACACAGTACAGTGTTCAGGGAATCCGTGCTCAGTTATAAGAAAGAAAGAAAGAAAAAAAAAAGTCTGCTTTCGCAACAATTTAATTGCAGTGACTTTAGGTTAGATGGACATGCAGTGTGACCCACATTGTTCCTTGTAACTGTGCTTAGCGCTGGATTTTGAAAAACAAACCCGCCTCTGGTAATGACACGAAGGCATCAATGATATCATGTCATCAACTCCCTCTTCTTCCTCTCTAATACTTTTCTGTGTTTTCAGCTGTTTGCAGCAGCTGTTTGAGGCCAACGTGGTGTAACATGACCCTCCACTCGCTGGTCTGTGGCTCCGCCCACACTTGGGGCATGGGGGGGGCGAAGGTTTAGAGGGGGTGGCAGCCTGGGATCAAGGTCACCACCATCCATGGACCCCCTGCGGAGCAGCGCCGTTGTGGGAGAGGCTGCGAAGGACCCATGCACAAGGTCTCCAGTAAGTCTCCCTCACCGCATCTGCCTGATTTTTGGATTAAAGTACATAAATGACGGTAGCACCTCTCCATAGGGGACAGGGGGGTGAGGCCTCCAGATCCTTCTTCAGGGTTCCTTTTGGTTCTGTGGGAGGAATTTCAGCATTAAAATCTCAAAGAAATCTAGCCAAATTCTATAACATCAGTTTATACATTTCAGCCTTAGACCTAGCTGTGTAATAGCATATCATTTACAGTGCTTCATCAGTAAAGGAGAAGCTTACCCTTAAATTGGTCCTTTGTCTTGTTTTTCCTGTAAGAAAACAAACTTCATGGTAAGATGACATAAAACCACCTAATAAGCTGACAAGGCCACAGCCCAGTTACGTCACGCCAGGTACAAACAAGCCTTCCAGTTCTACACTCCACTCACCTGGGAGTCTGAGGAGGTTCTGCTCTTCGGCGCAGTAGGAGAGGATGGCACGGAGCCGTTCGGGTCACTTGTGTGGAGGGACCTCCTCTCCCTTGTGTTTTTGGGGTCACATTTCGTCACTCGGAATCTGAGAAGAGCGTGGGTGATGTTGAGCATCCAGGGCAGCAGGATTAACTGCAGAAGCCCGTTTAAGATTAAAAGGAGTGTTTGTCAACCATTCGTCAGCTGTGTTTATGCCAAGACAAACTTAACATCTTTACAGCAGAGTGCTTGATGTGGAAAATCAATGCGTGGCCCGACTGGTGATGTTTCCGTTTCTGGACTGAAGGATCCCATCGGAGGTACATACTTACAGAGGGAGTTTTCTCCTGAGCCAGAATCATTTCAAAGGCATCACACTTAATTTTCCAAAAACTCAAGCAGGAGTGACCCTGAACCCTCTCACTAAATATAAATGTTAAAATACTTGCTTCAGATATCCTACAAAAACAGGAACAATGATGGGCCGCATACATATAAACAGCAACGGAATCAGATGACAAAGACTTCCGGTCTCAGTGGAGGACCATGTGACCAACAGGAGATAAAGAGGCAAAGGATCACAAAGGCATTAAAAGCACAAACCAGCAGGTCAGACCAGGTTTAAGGTTTAAAAAAAAAAAAAAAAAAACACACCACACACGCGGCAAGATTCGGTGACTAACTTCCAGGAGGGTGCAGACTGTCAGCCCCAAACGAAACCCGATTACATTTGTAAAACCCTGCCCATGTGATGTCATGGACAGGTCAACTCCGACCCCCTGCCTCCCCAGTGCCACTCCAGCCCAACCTCCAGGGGACGCTGCTCTTACCTGCCCACCGACAGCACGGTCACCTGACCTGGGGAACGGCCCCGGCTTGGCCTCCTCACCAGGGGCCACTTCTTCTGGTTACAGCGGCTGCAGATGCTCTTTTGACCGACCACTCCTCCCACCGTGTGCAGGTGGCTGCAGGTGTGTTTGGGTGCCCCCGGTGGTGCCCCCGGGGATAGCGGCGCATTTCCCTCACTAGGTGACACAGGAGAGGTTGGGGTATTTGGCCTGTGGAACAGTAAAGCAGGTTGCCATGGTTACATCATCTGAAATCTGAATCCTATCAGGTATATCCCATAATAATATTACCGCTACCACACAAATCGCCAACTAGTAATCTAAAAATGACATGTTCACACTTCTCCATTCTGTTCATCAGGTTTAAAGCGTCCAGGGGTAGCTGAAGGTGCTCCAGTCTGCATCACCCTTGGTCCCACAGGACAAGACCCTGAAAGCATGGGCCAAACACAGACCACCACACCTATACTCAGAGCCCCTGATACCGCAGTGCACTGTGGGGGCAGGCGGGGCCAAGGGGACCATTGACCCTACTCTGTATCCATGGTTACTGAGCTTTACCCCACCCCCCATGCCCCAGAGTGGCACACCATGCCATAATGTTCTCTTGGCTTGAAACCGTTTACATACAGGAATGGAAGACAAGTTGGTCGAGAGAGAGATAAAAATGTGTCATACAAGCTCAAAAAATTAGAAACTTCCAAGACAGTATCTTACTATGTCACCACAACATGTCATCATAAACCAACGGCATCTCCCACATCGCAAAATTAGCAGTAAACAACCCGAGAATCTCAAGAGTGCACTCCTGCCCCCTAGTGGAGTACCAGTAAATCATTCCCCGATGGTCCACCGCACATTTAATGTTACTTTGGTGACGTTTGTGTGTGCACAGCTTAAGAAAACAGCTTTTAGCAATCTTACCTATCACATTCAACACTGTTTTCAGCCACCATAGCCGTCAGAGCATCAGTGTTAGCTTGGAAGAAAAAAAAAAAAAAAAAAAAGCATTTAGTGACAACATTAAATAATATTTTCATTCAACAATTTGAATATGAAATCCAAGCGGAAGTGAACCTTAGGAAGCAAAGCCCCGAGCTGGCTAATTAACCCCAGTCTAAATATTAAATTGCACTCTAGACACCAAGTCACCATGGCAACAGCCCAACTCTTACAGGCAGACCTAGCGATGGCTGTTTGAGGACCTTGGTTATCATCACCCTAAACAACCTGCTCTGATCTTAAAGACATCAAAAGTGAGCACCAGCAGTGCCCCGGGCCAGTCCGGTGAACCCGGATTACACTCATCAATAAACAGAGTAAAGCAGGGGAACTTTCCAGCAGAACGAGTCCATGTCTTTACCAATACAGCACTGCTCCCTGCAGCCTCGGGGCCCGACGATGCCCTTTTCACGCACTCCGGCTGAGCCCGTGGAAGGACCTAGTGCAATGCTTCTAGATCCTTCTTCTGGTGTGTCCCCCCCCAATGACTTCATTCCATCGCACACTGCTTTTAAGCTGCCATATTCATTATTAGCCTATTTAGGACCAGATGAGCCTGATTCAGGTAGGGTTGAAATGACAACATTCTGGCAGGAGGGCACCAGGAACAGGATTGATAACCACAGATCCAATCCCAGGCCAGAAGGCTGACAGCACTACCGATGCGTGCCTGATGGTGGAATCCCCACTGTGACACTCAGCTCCCCTTACCTTGATTCTTCATGATGTAATGAACGATCTGGCCCACCGTGTCATTGTTGGCGTCACTGAAGGTGTCATTCAGCTCTGAGGGAAGAGGACAAACAAGAGCTCCGTGGTCATTAAGCAGCAAGGACTTCACAGCCTGCATTTAAAGGCTTACCCAACAGCGTTCCATTGCAAAATCACATTAAAAGATGCCCAAGTCATTGGCGGGGGAACTCAAGCAGGAACCGCAGAACAAACTTGTTTAATTCCTAGATAAAGTCAGACAGAAGGGGCCCGAGTCCCTCACTGGGGACGCCAGCCACCCAGCTCACACACTCTTCTCACTCCAGGCCTCTGTAAAACAGTACAGTACCAGTGCCTCACCATCCACACCACCAAGAGACAGCATCTCCCCCCAAGCCGTCAGACTGTTAAACCACTGGCCTGCATCTATCCCCCACTGCATTATGATGCCATTGTTCATATTCCACCTGCACTTTTTATTTTCTGAACTGTGGTCCCATTACACATATCCATTATGGCTTTGTTTACTCATTCTTATATTGCACAGTTTTGTCCCATTGTCCCCTGCTGCCCTACCCTGCAGCTGTAGCAGAAGAATTTCACCAAGTTCCTCCAAACACACGTGACAACAAAACTTGAAACTTACACAACATTTCAGCATGCCTACCAGCAAAGGAGATTTTTGTTTTCCCCACACTTACTTTTCATAGTGTAACCATAATACTGATAGCCTCCCTATAATCTGACATCTTTTACAGAGAGCCGCACTTTGGTTCACTACAGGACTCCCACAAGGCACTCCGTACAATCCCACAGAAGAGACAGTGGAACAAACAAAAATTCTTCCTAAATGAGGACTGAGAACTGGAACCCATTCTAAATGACCATACAGATCTTCACAGCTTTCCACAGAAAAGCAATAACAAAACTCTGCAGACAGTCTCATAGCACCCGTCCTATTCCCACTGGTCTGTCCTCCACCGAGTCAAACCTGTCACTAATGTGGTGGATGTTCCAGCTAAATCAGTGGCACCCCCTGCTGGTGGCCGCTCGCTGCAACATCATCATCTCCAAATTTTGCTCCCAAATATGCACACTCTCACTCCTAATAGTGAGATCTCTAATCTGTCAGCACAGCTGGTACGGGACGTTTACATGCGTCGGAACATCATGGTGCCTGCGGCTCCTCCGCACGTCTCACATTCATGCCAGTGAGGGAACATGATTCAGGAAATCTCAGGGGCCAGGCCACACACTGCAGGATCTTCCTACACCTCAGGCAGTAGGGGGCACCCTTCCAGCACCCACAGGGGCCTCTGGCAGGGGGAGCTAGTTCGTGTCCTGACCTCTGCCAGCCGTTCACAAAATGGGATCAAGGGGAAATCCCACACCCACAGACAGAAATCTTCGAAAAAGTAGTTTTCCTGAGAAGAATAGAAAACATCACATATGTGGTCATAGCACATTTGGTTTCAAAAGATCATTTTCTTATAGTCTCTGTGAGAAGACCACAGTCTGTAACATGGTCCACTCCTGGAAAGAAATGTACGCTTAAAGTAAGACAAAATTCTTTCAACATGGAGAAGAATATCTGGGAGAAAGTCTTCCTCAAGCTGGCATGATACAAAGCTCCTAATGCTGCAGAAGACTCGTACCCTGCTGAACCTCAGTAGCGAGGTGCAGTCTTTCCCGGATTCAACCGCCTGCAGACAATGTACACCTTGTTCTGCCCCTGGGCTGAGAATGTTCCCCTGAAGCTCCACCCACACTGAAAACAGGAACCTCACAGAGGCCACGCCCACAAGTCAGCCACCAACTCATTCCTAGAGAAGAGGAGACTACAGCCTTGTAGAAGCCCAGCCAACCACCAGTCATGAACTCTACACATTCTACAAATTCCCCACTTCACAAGCCTATCAGTACAATTCAGAGTTTTGAAAAAGAATGAACAGAATCTTACATTCAAGTAATTTTCCTAAAAGGTTAATGTTCTTCCTGCCTAAATGGGCATTAATTGGAGGCACTGCTTGCTCAGTCAGTGGTTTCTTTGCACGATTTAACTAGGGTGCATTCTTAATGTTACTACATAGGAGTATAGAGAGGAGTCTAAATATCTTATATAGGACATGTGATGGTTACTATACGTTACAATGCGTCTTCCAGGTGCTTATCCAGAAAAATGATCACATTCATTTCAAATCCATGAACACCTATACCCAGTTTTACCAGTGAGAATCTAAAAAGGGCCACTTATTCCAGACCTTTGACTGAGAACATCTGTACTTTACGGCCCGAACCACGAAACGGTGGTTGCCTTTCAACTCAAAAGCTGGCTATGTTTCCAGACCCCAGCTTAGTGCCAGACAGAAGCCTCTCCTGAACTCCACAATCTCTGTCTAGACAAGTATGGAAGGAACAGTTGAATTCTCAACAGAAACTAAAGGCGGTAGTAGAGTCGCTACCCAATCTGCACCGGCCAAGACCCGATGGCCCAAGACCCGCACCTGTGGGTTTGGTGCCGCTACCAAGACCAGAGCTGCTCAGAGCCCCCTCCCATCTAGCAGAACCCCCCCCCACCACCCCACCCAGTCCAAAGGAAGTAGACCCCCC
>JAODKC010000016.1:19980049-20007851 GCA_026777985.1 Mormyrops attenuatus | reverse complement strand
CAGTACCCACAGCTCAAAACACAATGCAGCCAACTATCAAGGTAAAAATATTCATAATCTCACCATAAATATTCACAGGAATGCAAACTGCAGAACAGAAGGCAGAAGCAAACGATGTATCGCAGATGAAAAAAACAAACCACAGATCTCAGTTCTGATAGCTAGAGCCAGCAAACATTCCTCCCCAAAGCAAAGCTGAACCTTCTTTGCCTGCACACAGAAGAGAAATCAGGCCCATTTCGCCACTATCCTAGTGTTGAGGACACTCATTTTGGCAAATGCTCTGGGGCACCTGTAATGACATCAGAGCGGGTGTCGCCAGGCCTGGACTGGCCATCTGGCGCAGCGGGCATTTTCCCGGTGGGCCGAAATCCTCCCCCCTTGTGTCACTCGCTCTCCGCTACGCACGACAGAAGCAGCATTTTCATTCACTGAAAAGTTCAGTTTGTTTGAGTAAAGTTCTGAACTGATTGCTAAAAGACAGAATATGATTACAGGGTGCACAGATGAAGTCCTTTCACCTCAATCAATAGATATCAATGGTCATCAGAAAGTCAGCCCTAGAGAGCAGAGTACAAACTCTCTGGCCTGTAAGAATGAGCCGGCCCAAACCAGAGAGCTGTGCATGTCCAGCAGCTCTCGGAAATGTCCTTCCTCTCCACGTGGACCAATGGCTGCTTTGCCACAGCAGATTAGCTAAACAGCTGATGTATAGTAGGAACGAGAGCTTTTTGTACATTTTTATCTAGCGAGTTCTGCTTTTATCCAAAGTGACATACATTTCTCCGAAAGCAGGGCCAGTCAGACAATCCCTGGAGCAGTTGGGGGTAAAAGGCTTCACTCCGGGGGCTGACAGCGACATCACTCTGCCTAACGGCGACCAACCAATCACAGGCACAGCATCCTAACTCAATAAGCCGTAAACCTATGCCCCCCCGTTAATTACTTAACAGGAAATGCCAAGCGAAGAAAGACAAAATACAGTTCAAATTTAGTTTTACCTTGTGGAGATTTTCGCTTTTGCCCACAGACCCAGCGGAAGCGGGCAGACCAGGCAGGTTTAACATAATCAGACCATTTTCTGGCACCACAGAAACACAAACCAGTGAAACATTCCAGACTGAAATATCAAGCTGGAATCTTTATCTCCTTCTGTCTGTAAGTATAATCCCTAACCGATCAGTAGGCCTCACTAGACTTCATTCATCAAGATAGCACTCATACTAATAATTTATTAATTACTAACCCATACTTTCCCCATCTTCAGTACTCTTTATTACCTCCAACCTAAAGCAAAACGGACACAGAGAAATAAAACCCTTATCCTTCTGCCACCCCAGATGGTTTATTGTATCACATTAAATTTAAGATACTCATTTCCAACAAGCCTAAGCTAGTAAGAGGCACTGAAGTGCGTTTCCAAAGTTCCTTGAATTACTCGACACAAAAAAATTCCATTTTCAACATTCCCGCTGCAGGCTAACAGACAGGAGCAGGACTTGGTTTTCCTGGCCTGTCAATTCCAATCCAGTGCTGCTGCATGATTCAAATCCAATACTGGTGAACACTAAGGCCACGGCATTTGTGGGAGAGCATATGTGGCCCACCCCTCACAACAGCAGAAATCCCCCCAGTTCCACTCCTGGCAGCAACCCTAGGCGAGCATCACGCTGGCGTCCCCATCCGATGAAACGTGAAACAGCCAGGCAAGTCCCTCCCCCCCAGAAATGGGCACCCCTGGTGGAACTGACAGGACTGACCAGCCCTGAATCTCACTTTCAGAAGGCTGGGAAAACAGCACTGCAGGGATGGTGCAGGACCTGGAAGGCTTTCCCACAGAACATGCTGTAGCTCTGAAGGTTGCACCTCCTGGAAAATATCAGTTACTCTGCCTTTGATTTAAAACAAAAAAGGGATATAAAAGGTGTGAATTTCGCTCGGATTAAGCACACCATTCCCACGACACGGCCTTTAAAGAGTGTGGGAGCAAGTCAGAATTTTGTTTTATGTCCAAATCCCTGAAATATAGAAGACTAAAGGGGGAAAAAATTACTTTAGTGATTTTCAAAAACTAAAAATACTTCAGCAGGACATTTCCAGCAGTGGTTATAATCAGAAGATCCTTCAGTACAGATGGGCCCTTCAATGCTGTATGGTACAATCAGCTAGTAACCAGAAATGGCCGATTTTCGCCCAGATCAGTGCTGACCAGCAGTGTAATGCGGCCATTTTTATGAAGCAACTTTTGTGCAAAGCGAAGAGCAAGCAAATAGCACATTACAAACATATGGCGCTTGTCCACTGGCAACAAGAACCAACCCGTGACCACGTTGGCATGGCCCTGGCAGGGCAGTAAGTGTAACCAAATAGAGCTGGTTGCATCACCACCATTTGATTGGTCGAAATGCACGAAGATACCGGTGTTCTGTGCATGGATTACCTGAAGGAAAAAGGGCATATTCCATATATTATGCAGTATTACTAGTATTGCGCGTGTATTGTATTGATGCATTACGGAAACTCAGAACTTATATATATATGCGCTTTATTACATAAAGCATCTCTTTGGTTTCATGTCAGTCGCTCTCCACACCCAGCAACCCAGCCTTTATCCAACAGACGCTTCCGCAGCGGAAACTCAAAACAAGCTGGAACCGCGCTGTAACTAGTCCGTTTCCGCAGTACGGCTCAGGTAAGGGTCGGTTCCTGTATGCCAGTGGAAAAGTGCCAATACATGACTAGACATATTTGCGGCTAAGCTGAGCTTCCAATGAATGCCCAGTTATAAACACAATACTTAACAGTATTATAACAACAGAACAAACCGGTAAGTTCCAATCACGCAAGTGCTGTGTGTTCTGAGGTTGCGTCAGTACTACAACAATCAGTAAAGTGAAACAAAGCAATTTCAGTCTGTCAGTCAATTATCCGTCTCACTTGATCTCAATTTAACTTTTTAAATGATGCCACTATATACACCATGATTGTTCTGGAATGTATATGCAGCAATGTTAATTAATCATGTGGACCATGATTATAAACTAAAAATATATGGCATGACATTTCGGGAATTTCGACCACCCCTTGTTTCCCCACCACAGTTATGTCCCCCACCCCACACCCTCCCTCCCCCCACTACGCTGCATGATAGACAAGGTAAAACGCTTACAGGAAACATGTATGTTGTTTGGAGGTTCTTTACGGTGTGGGATGGAGATGTTAAATTTGCAGTGTGCAAGACATGAACAAAATGAAGGAACTACCTCAAGATTTCATGATACTTGCAGAGTCATTTAGATGTTAAAAGGTTATTTAAAATATTTTGCTTGCAGAAAGACAAGTTCAGTAAAGAAGCGTTAAACAGCCAGAATTGGTATCAGCAGATCAGGCTTTTAAAAAAATTAAAAAAAAATTTAAAATGCAAATCAGGACTGGCCCAGGAAAATGCAGTTGGTGCAGCCCTAAACAATACCATCAGCACAGAGCGGCAAACGTGCAGTATTCTGACCCTTGGGATTGCGGTGAGCTGCTGAACACGGCTGAGCATCTGTTGTGGCCCCTGCTGCATCGTTACAGCAGGAAGGTCCAGCTAAGATCCCACCTGTGCTGCATACCCGACTGCTACATGAGTGCCAGTGAATCTCAGATTTCACTGGAGAATTGGGTGCCTTAATCCCTGTTGTAGCAATTTTAGCAATATTTTTGACAAATTTCATACATAGCCTAAAGTGATGACTTGTAGATGGCATACAGTCCTGGTGTTTTGCATCCTCCAGACATTTTTTTATTCCATTTTTCCTAATTTTTTGCACGCAGTTATTTTAGGAGACCGAGGTGATACACGCAAAACAGAGGAAACAATACACCCAAATCTGCAAAAACTAAAATTATACCAAGTATAGTCTGGTTATACAGATATGATTACTCAATCGGTCATTTGGCAAAATCTCAGAATTGAAAACCTCACTGTAAACATTAAAAATAAGATCTTCAGACATGTTCTGACCTTAAAATGTATTCTGTGCAGTGTCCGCAGTCAGTCACCCAAGGACAGAGAGGCATAGCGCTCACCTGCGGCACACTCGGGGTCCTTCTCTGCATCTTCCAGCGCCTCATTATCTTCGGCCTCAGTGGTGCAGCGGTAACCCTTACGCTTCAGGATGTGGCAGATGAGCACTCCCAGAAGGCCGAGCAGGAAGAACACCGGCACCAGGGACAAGGCGATGTACTGCGCATGAGCGTTGGAGATCGAATCCTTCTCTGGTGTCCCAGTTGCTGGAAGAGAGCATACCGAGTCAGCGGTATGTCCGCTTCACAAAGGGCTTTTTTCCTCTGCAGCAGGTACCGTACCTTTGGTACTTCAAGAAAATACCAATGTAGCTTAGCACTTCTACACTTCGCATGAACACAGGCTGAAGCGGCCAACAAGAACAGTTGATTCCGGTTAGAGAATCAGGGACTGGAGGTTTTCGTTTATATTTACTGAACTTTTATTAGCTCTGAAAGCAGATGAATTATTGTGTGGATGACAGCTGGTTGGGCAGAATGCGAGATGCATATGTGTGTGGTCTATGGGATCAGAAATAAAGTTTACATCAGAATTTAGCCAGGTTACAGATATTACAACGTCACAACAAGTACTACAATAGTACTATTAAAACATGTTACCTATGTAACAGCTATGTCGCTATTTGTAGCAATAGGAATACTACAGCGGTAAGTTTAATTAACGTTACGTGCTAAATACTGCTCACATGATGCCGGCAAACTGCATAAGCGTCGTTTTCTTACTGCATAACTTTAAATCAAATAATCAGTGAAAGACCGGGCAGAAAGTAAGTACCTGCAAGGTAATAACGCTCTTTAACATTACTCACTTTCCATGAACGCACTTACGGGACAACAGATGACGAGTCTCACGGCATTTATTGCACATTAAAGGGAAGAAAGAAAAGTAGCGAGTGTCACAGTATGCAACACTTAAAACAAACAGAGGATGGGAAACAAAATGCTTAACTTCTTTCTGACAACCAATTGGTACTTTCATTTTTGGGTTTCCACTGGCGTAAAAACGTGTACTGGCAGCGCATGATATCACAACACGAGGCCGTGTATTTTGTACTGTTTTTGGGTCATGCCATTCGGATCTTGTTGTATATGTTCGCCATTAATGCTTCGATCTCTTTATTATTACTTTTTTTTAAAAAGACAAAAAAAAAAAATTGTTTATTGTTGTTCTCCGAGTTCATAACCATTTTCAAGGAGCTAGTTGTATCGTTTTTCAGAGGCAGGCTATTTGGATAACCAAACTGACAAAGTCCCACCCCCTAAAGTACAGAACTACCAAAAAAATTACCCCTGTTGGTTTGGTACTGGTACTCAACCAGAAGTCAATGTAAAAGGGAAATACCAAAAGTGCATGGGGAAAGTGCCCTTTAAAAGCTTACAGTGCACAGCACAGGCCGATTTCCCATCTTCCATCTCTCGTCATGTTAGGTCTCAAAGTATTCACAGAAGGAATGTCCTTCATGTGAAGCCAGTTATTAACCAGGGTGTTGAAGTTTCATAGGACAGGAGGGATGAGTTTTGGGTTAGGTGACACCCAGCTCCCCTGCGGAAGCAGCCATGCCGTTCAGGCCCGTAGCAAGACTTCAATTACTGGGAATGCAGATGGACAGATTCCCTTCAGAAGTGCTACCTCTCCAGTGGATGCTGCTCAATTATCTATTTTTTTATGTTTAGCTCCTTTACAAAACCTGTAGCTGAAAAACCTGAAACTAACAGCAGCATTATGAACACTGTTAATCCCATAATTAAATGGGTAAAAGATATTTTTGTGTATTAAAAAAAAAAAAAAGTATAGCCCCTCAAACAGCTGAATACTGAGGACCCCAACATGGTGAAAGCGCAGCCTACAAGTCAGTCTGACAATCAAAACTAGACATAAAACTAGTTTCATGGGTGCCAAGCACATGTCAATTTCAGAACACCCCTGGCACAATAATCTCTCTACTAGCATACACTTTCTGGCAACATAAAAGCCATTGAAATCACAGACGCTCATCATGTACGGACAGCAAACCTTGATGGTCTTAAAAATGTCAGCCTTGGGTGAGGGTGAGAGGGAGAGAGAGAGAGAGACACAGAGATGGAGAGAGACTGAGAAAGAGAGAGAGACCGAGAGAGAGACGTCTGCTGATGACCTGCAAGTTTGTTAAATTAACCGGCAGCCAGTCATTCAGGATTACTGTGCAATTAAAAACAATACTGAGAGTGTGAACCTGGTTCATAGAGAAATAACAGCACAGCATAAACAGGAATGAAAATATGAGGACAGCTGTTTAAATCCTTCCAAGGTGGGGCACAGAACACTGAATATAATAAAAAAAGGAAGGAAAACAAAAGACGAGACAGAGAAGTAAATAAGACAGCGATCATGACAACATCCAAGGTCATGCAAGTCCCTGATGCTGCAAATCTACCAATCAGCTCAATAAAATGACACACTCACTGAGTTTCCATTGACTACAGAAAACCAATCAGACCATTTCGCTGATGGCTGAATCAGATAAGATACAGTAAACAGTGCAGTGAACAAACAGGGGCCTGAATTTAACAAATTATTATTAAGCTAGTTTAGTGTAACATTAAAAAAAAAAAATTCATTCAAAGCTACACTGGAAGAAGATATAATGAAAGACCACATGCATAAAGGTAGCAACTAGCAAGCTTCACATATTTCACCTAAAAGGACTGACCCTTCCCAAAGCCATAAAAAGACAAAGATGGCTTCCTCATCAACACACTGCCACTCCAATTTAAGTAACACCCTGAACAGTGAGGTAACTCTCCACTGGATTAAACAGGCAGGAGAGAGCAGAAAGGTGATTTGAGGCATAGACCTGGAAAGGAACACATTCTGTTTGGTTTCCAGGGACTGCCTGTTTTATCCTTAACGCTAAAGTGGGAAAGTACATTAAAATCTATTACACTTCTACAAAACACAAATAAAAAGCACCCAAATTAAATAAAGGGGCAAAGAATTTTACACCAGGTGATGATGCTCGCGTGTCTGATTCATCCATTTAAACTGTACATACAGGGACTACCTTAGGCTGTAGCCGTCAGAGCGAACCTGTACACTCCCTGTCAGATTACACAGGAACCTAATCAATGTGCTTCATCTTCAGTGCCTGCTGGACTTCAGTCACTAATTAAAAGACAAAAATACGCATACTATGGAGAAACCTTAAGTCACCATAAATGTATGGAGATACAAAATGCATAGAAGAGTTAGAGGTGGATACACCATGGTTTACGGGAGGCAGCGGCTCACGGCCGCGTGTCAGCTTCGCTTATCTACCTGCACTTACAATCACCGGCTACAATGAAGCCAAAGAACGATACATTTCAAACGATCATCTAAACGCTGATTATGTCAAAGAAACATTAAAAAGATCGTAGGCATTAACTAGAAAGTCTACTGAAACAGAAACACTGCCCCAAACAACATTTTATTACCCGGAAGCTTCATTGTCGTAATTTATAACTTTTGATTAAATCGGATCCATGTTAGAAGTACTAAGCTAAAACGCAAGTCAGATCTTTCACACACTACGACTGGTGCGCTTTAGTGGTCTTAGTCACCCGCTTCTTACGTGGCCATTAGATGTTCAAAAACAGCGTGGAAAAAAGCAAAAACAAAACGTATAAAAGCGAACCGTCCTTTGCAACACACTTCAACACCAGTGCTGGCAATATCCGTCTTTTCTATCCGAACTACCAAACTCAGTGAATGGGGATAACACAGCCCTAAATACAAACTTTAACGCTGTTGGAGACAGAGTAAAAGTTGGTAATAAAGTTACTGCGGGACTTACCGCTCAGGACCGGCGTGGTATCGACCATGGCTGCAGCAGTGCGGTACTCTTTCTGCGGGGACTGTGAGCCAGCAGGTCCCTTAACGCCCTTTTCCTTCCCTCTTTCTTTTTGGCGTGACGCCGTCCCGTTTCCTCATTCTTATGGGAGCATACAGAGGAAACACCCCCCTTAAAGCTGCAGCAGATCCCCGATGCGATCCAGCTCATTTACGGCAACTTGGTGCAAGATAAGACAAGGTAATTCTGTGGAAGGATACTTAGATTAAAAAAAAAAGAACGATACGATTCTGAAGTCCTAGTTTAGTGCCGTATTCACTGGACATATAACGAGACGATGAGATTAATTTCGTGTACAGGGAACATTATACACTTGTGTCATTTTGGGATTGTCGCGGTGCTGAATTACGGGGAATTCAGCTAAACGATCCTGAGTTTACGTTTTATTTTCCTTCTCTTGCTAGATGAACTGATTATCCTGATTTTGTGGGCTGTGTCATAATTAAGCTGGTCACAGACATTTTAAGCTGCACAGGCCTAAGAGTATTAGACTGAAGGCGTTCATGAACCGAGATGGTGCACAGCGAGTTCATTGTACCCTGGCCGACAGACCCTCTGCTACCAGGATGAATGGTACCCAGGAACCTCACTCTCCAGTGGACAAACTAGGGAAGTCTGTCTGTATTTGTGTGTGAGTGTGTGACCGAGAGGCAGGGGCTCTTCTGGAAGGAATGTGCAGTCAGTGGAATTGTGTGTAAACCTGTGTGTGTGTGTGCAGAGTTCGGTCTCTGCTCTCCATCGTGAACCCAGTTCTGAACTGGAAACTAGGGCAGCATCCATGTAAATAGCCTCAGGTGGCGTGAGCTGTTTGTTTGTGTTCTTCTTCTGACTCCCCAGTCTTTTCTCATGTCCTCATGCCAGTTGCATGGCAGTGAATGACCTGTGAATTCTAGCCAAGCCAGATCCATCTGCGAGAGTCGGTAAACCCACACACACGCCTGTCTGTTTTTTGATCCCCATCTACGATATACACACCCTGTTGACTACATTCCTGTCTTTTTTTTTTTTTTAAAGCCGAATTAAATTTCAAAAATGTCATTGAACAAGTATACAGATGGGTGGTGTTTGCATTGCAGACAGCATAACTGCTTTTGTTAAACCTAACTTGTACTGTAGACGGCGGACTTGCCCAGACCGGTCCTGGCGATGCACCGTGGAAGGTCATTCACTGGCAGCAGGAACGGCAACACAGAAAGGAAATTGCTCAGACATGAACGCGAATCAGCGCTGCCAGATGTGTCGTCCCCAAGTAGGGCGATCAAGGCTGCATCTTATTCTTCCAAGCCATGGAACACATATATTCTCACCTCATCAAAAAACTGGGTGATGTATGTATTGCTTTTGGCTGAAAAGAGTAATGGGTCAAAAGTTAAGTCGGGGTCAGTTGGAATTTCACTGTACCGGCTTATCTCTTATATTGACAGTCCTGGAAAAGATGATTGAGCCCATGCCCCGGGGGGGGGGGTAGCTCATGTCTGGGGACGGTGCATGGGAGACCCTTCAGCTATGAAGCACACATCTCACATGGCTGTATCAATTTTAAAAATGGGAGAAAGGTTAAGTTTGGGTTAAACGCTGTTCTGCTTACAGGTTGTGCCACATCACCCAGTTCATAAATAGGTTTTTGAATGGATTCCAGTGACATGACAAAACTTTGACTCAGTCACTGTAGATGAGGCAATTTCAATGTTTCTGTGAAACACAAGGTAGGATAAAAAAAACACACAAGCTGGAATTAATACAATAATTTATCCAGCTATTTATTTAGCCAGAGGACACATGCACTCATTCTCCCTGAAGCACAGCTTCTCTGCTATGCAGCAGGGGCAGGAATCCGACCCATAACCCTGCAACTGTGAGGTAACACATACCTGTCACATTCATACATTTCCAAGCAGTTCTGCCCATTTGTACAACATTCTTTAAAAATAAACAATCACCTTCTCTTGTCTCCCATATCAGACACACCACTCTACTTAACTCACCAAATCAAACCACACAGACAGGAAGAGGACACTGTGAAAATCAACACGTAGTTGAGTTGCCTATTTATCGATCTTCCAAAACTAAGCATCCAGTACAGGCTCTGTGACATATTAGGATTATGATACAAATACGAATGCTAGGAACATCAGCACCTTTTGCTTACATGATAGCATGATGTAGTAAACATACTGCCAAGAGACAATTAGGCAATGTGGAGATTTTTTAATGTCTGGCGGGACAAAGAGCAGGGAGCTGCACCTCAGATAGGGTATTCTCCATATTATTATGCTACATCACTGAAATAATCCTTCTATTGTCCCTGCACGATGTGATTATTGTTAAGCTAAATATGCTGTACTATATCACATAAATAAAACACTACTGTGACATACCTCCTGGGGTAACTTTCTACTGCAGCATAACAAGCCAGTTAGGTCATTCTTATAAGTCACACCTTCAGGTGAACTACACAGAGTCATTTCCCTATTTACTGAAGGTTATAAATTTTGCTTCCCTTTTTATTGAAACTTATCAAAGGGGCAGGTCTAACAGTAGACTTGTCACAAGGCCACTGGTAAAACCCCAGGATGATCAAGAACAATAGAAGACAGATAAAATATAGATGAACATATGTGTCACCGGAAGTTCCCTGTTTGCTTCCTGTCTTATGGCTGTGACGAACTCTAGCACTGCCCTCTCCTCTACTATGTATTTCAGTACTGTTGTGACAGAGTGGAAAACTCTGAAGCACACACAAACAACACAAGGTTTAAATTAATCATACTTCCGTATAGAATTTTACGTATATAAGGTTAATTTAAATATGCAAAAAAATTTTCACTAAAGCATCTACATTTAAGTAGGCCATTATTGCCGATATTCCATTACCACTGTTCTCTCTTGGACGAATTCGCAGAAGATCCTCAATGTTGTCATTTAAACCATGCCGAGACTTCTGCTATAGGTGTCAATGTCCATGTTTGGGCTGACGTTGAACAATCAACATTGTATCACGTTTCAGTTGCAGAATATGGGCTATCTGGCTCCATGTCGCCATCTGGTGGTCAGTTTTGATAAACAGTTTCAAACCCAAAACTTTGATGAATAGTCATCTGATTACCGGGCAGACTCAGCATTGCTTTTTCACTGCTCATTGGCTTTAGTAAAATTATTAACATGAAATCGTATCGCATTATTTACATAGGTTATAGGCATATAGAAAATGGATAAAATTACATGATAAATGAAGATATATGGATAAATCAATGTAAAACATCTAATAAAACTCTCTGTTTTGTGTGTACTTTGCGTATTCTCACAGTGTTGGGCGGGTTTCCTTGGGTTCTCTGATTTCTTCATGCAGTTGACGGCATGAAATTAGGGCAACCTGCATGTCTAAATTTCCACTTATGTATGATCGCATATCTAAATGATATATCTAAAAGTAATTTAGTTATCTTTGTGGCACGAACATATTATTTTACAAGTTCATTTGAGGACGGTAAGATGTATAAATGTAATATAAACTCAGATGCGAAAATACCTTTCCTTACGTATACCCTTTTTAAAAATCTGTACGTGTTATCTAAAATGTCATTGTTTGTTATAAGAAACATCATTATTTGTTATAAGAAACAAACAAAAAACCTGAACATTTCTCTGTAATTCAGTTTCTATTTTTAAACATGGACAAACAGAGCAGTTTCTACTCCCATCCAGTAGGTGGAGCGTCGTCACGGGCATAGCGAGGCTCCATTGGGACACTTCCTGTAACGCAGTTCAACTTCCGGGTCATCAAGGTTAGAGAAGAACCAAAATATAGCCCCAGAAAGGAGGTGTGCCAATTGAATGATTCCCGTGTTTTCATATTATTCCCTTTTTTCAGTCTAGTCGTTTGGGATTTACAATGGCGGGTTTACCTCCTGGAGACCCACAGCTGGTCTCTATGATTGTGAATCATTTAAAAACCCAGGGCCTCTTTGACCAGTTCAGACGTGACTGCCTGGCAGACGTGGACACAAAGGTATGAATGAAATTTGTTATTAAAAAGCGGGGGGGGAACTATAAAATTATGTTTATGAAAACATATCCGCCCTATAAATGTAATTGTTTATTAGACCGTTAACTGCGTCAGTGGTTATGGTTCTTATGGTTATTTGGTATGGTTATATGTATGATTATTCCCTGATTGAAATGCATTCATTTTGACGTGTGGTTGTAGTGTGTAGCTAGTGTATATCTGACGGTTGTTATCTGGTTCGGAAAGTATTGGTCGTGCGGATAAGTATTTGCCAGTAATTACGAACTGTTCGGTGTCTATTTGCTGTGTTTTAACCGATGCTATTTATTTTCAGCCTGCCTACCTTAATTTAAGGCAACGTGTGGATAACTTTGTATCCAACCACTTGTCCAACCACACATGGAGTCCTCACCTGAACAAGAACCAGCTAAGGAACAACATCAGACAGCTGGTCCTACAGTGCGTATGCAAAAAAAAAAATCATTGCTTTTTCCAGTTATGTAAGAGCTATAAATGTGTTTTAGCATAAATCGTAGTGTTGCATATATGTAATAGTGAAATTGTTGCTATTATTACTATGAAAGGGGGTGCATGATGTCACAGGCGTTTATGAATATTTAGGAAGAAGGCATGTGATACCCCAAACTTTCTGCCCCAACAGTTTCTGAGATCTGGATAAATGGTGACCCTCCCTCTGTCAGACTCATCTTTTTCGTGTGTTCCTTTAAATTGATCTATAATACCTTTTTGTTTCTTTGAACTGATCTATACTGCCCTGTCTGTCTCGTGCTTCTATTTATCTATGTTGTATTCGGTTACTTCCTTCCTTTCATGGAGATCAGCCAGGAATGATTTATACATCACCCCTCGTTGACCTGTCATTTTTTTTCCTTCAATTAACAGATCTGGAATGCTTGAGCAAGGAGTCGACCGCATTGTGGCCCAAGTAGTGGATCCCAAAATCCACCACACCTTCAGACCCCAGGTGGAGAAGGTTGTCCGCGAGTTCCTCTCACCGGGGCAGGCTGCCGATGAGTCTCCAGTGTATTTGGCTCAGCCAGAAGAAAAGGAGCACCACCTGATGGCTCTAGGTAGCACTGCTCTCAGTTACAGGATGGTTTCTTTGGGTCGTCTGGCATTTTTGAGGAATGCTTGCAGCAGACAGAATGATAAGTGTTAGCAAAACGGAATCTGTTTTGGTGAGGTTGTGTGACAGATTGGGTAACACTGCATGCCGACACCTGCATCCTCCTATGAAGTACATTAATTCCTTGTCATGTACAGGGCCATCTTCCACACCTGCTACGTCGACAGCCAGCGATGCGATGTCTATCTTGGATACCATCACCTCCCTGAACCAGGAAGCCAATGCTTGGACCTGTGGTGAAAGGCCAGGAGACAAGGCTGGCAGGCGGAGTGGCCTCCAGGGAGAGCAGCCCCTTGAGGAAGAGCTGGCATTGGAGGCCGAGCCTGGAGAGTTGGACATGAGCCTGGTTGAAGAAGAGGAGGAGGAAGGTCAGGAGGAGGAACAGAAAGTGGAGCTGGGGACTCCAAGAATGGAACCTGAAATCGGTGACATTCCTGAAGGGATCAAGGAAGAGTTTGTTGGTGAGGCGGAGCAACAGGTGGAGCAGCAGCAGCCTCCACCACCTCAGCAGGAGCAGCAGGAAGGGGAGGAGGTCAAAGAGTCAGCAGAGGAAGCATCGGATGTCAAAGGAGAAGATGGGAAAGACAGGGCTACCAAAACGCCCAAGGAAGAGACTCCCACCAGGGATGGGGAGGCCCCCAGTGAGAAGCAGCACATACGGCAGAAAGCCAGGGAGAGACTCAAAGAGGGTGCGTGATACCCTGAGCATTTGGCTATTTATTAAGGCTCAGAAAGAGGTTGTATGATGTCCTAAGCATTGGGCTCTTTATTAATACTCAGAGAGAGGGGACGTGATGTCCGGCTCTTTATTAATACTCAGAGAGAGGGGGAGTGATGTCCAAAGCTTTTGGCTTTTTATTAATGCTCAGAAAGAGTGGGTGTGAAGCCCTGAGTGTTTGGCTATTTATTAAGGCTCAGAAAGAGTGGGTGTGATGCTGTGAGCGCTTGGCTCTTTATTAATACGTAGAAAGAGGTGGCGTGATGTCCTAAGCTTTTGGCTGTTTACTCGTATTAATACTCAGACAAAGGGGGAGTGATGTTTGGCTCTTTATTAATACTCAGAAAGAGGGGGAGTGATGTCCCGCTCTTTATTTATACTCGGAAAGAGGGGGAGTGATTTCCGGCTCTTTATTAATATTGAGAAAGATGTCCTAAGCTTTTGGCTGTTTACTCGTATTAATACTCGGACAGAGGGGGAGTCATGTCCTAAGCATTTGGCTCTTTATTAATATTCAGAAAGATGGGGAGACTGTTTATTAATAGGGATGGGCCGATTCACATTTTTTCAGTTCCGATCTGATTCCAATACACAACTGCCGATACCGATACAGATTCCAATACAAGAGCTCTTTTTACTTTAATATTTGAAGATAATAAATATCTATATAAATGTATATTTATACTCTATATATTAACATTTTTGAACCAGTAAATACAAATGAAAATATGTATGCCAAAAAATTAATTAGCCTACTAGAAACATACATAAAGTACTGTTCCACCTCATTTGTACATCTTGTATAAAGTATTTTTGAGGCATTTCCAGCAAGTGGTGAATGCTTAAAATGCCCAGAGTTTTTCTCCCACTGGCAACAGCGTCAACTCCCTCGTGTGTCACAAGCTGTAATGCACAAGCAAAACAGCTCGGGCCAGTGATTCCCAAAGCATCCATTGCATTTTCATATTACTCGTGTTGTCTCGCACAGTTGCGTGCACTTTTGTTTAGATTGAAAATCGCTGTGCTGCCTGTTGTTAAAAGCGTAAAATGCTTTCAGATTGTCACCTTCCAATCTGATTTTCTTTCCAGTGTTGTTATCGTAAAGCTAAGCTGAAATGAAAACGGAAGCTAAATAAAACATCATAATTTGTGAACTAAAATAAAAATGAAAATCATATTCACAAAAAAAAAACAATGCATTGGACTTTAATCTGCAAAAAGTAGCGCCACACCACCAACATCTTTTTACCTTTTTTAACCACAGTATCTCCTCTTTTAAAAGATGTTGTGGCTGCTGATTTGTCCCTCCCTTTGTCGCGACTTCAGTGCTTATCGCTTGTGTCGCATGTGGTGTGCTCCCCTAACCTATAGATATGCCAGATTTATGCAAATTATTAACTTTTGGGCATCACAACGAACATCTCTTTAATATTTTAGGCATACTACTAATCTGCTTGTCAAACTGCAGGTGAAAGTAATGTCGGTATAGTCCTGAAAAACCAGCGTCCGTTATCTAAAGCCCTGAAAGGCACACAGTTTGTTGTCAAAATAAAATTAAATGGTCAAGTTGATTTTCTGGAGGAAAATTAACCATTTATATTGGCCGACGAATCGATAAAATAGTCCATAGATTAATCTAGAGAAAAAGAGTCGTCAGTGGAAGCCCTTGGTCACTGTACAGTATACATTTGTATCCATGTGGGTCTTAGCAGCTTTATAATAATGAACTAAGAAAATGGTGATAAACAGGTTAACCAGAAGAACATGACTTCAAGATGATATCATTTATTTTGTATATACAATAAAGGGCCGACATGTCCGGTCAGTTGGAACCAATCACAGTCACAAGTTGACGACAGCCTGTACTCAGAAAGATGGTGCAAGATGTCCTGGTTGTTGACTGCTTTATTAATATTGAGAAAGAGAGTGTGCAATGCCCCAAGCATTTGGAGCTTCATTAATACTCAGAACGAAGATGGGAGATGCCCTGAGCATTTGGCAGTTTATTAATACTCAGAAAGAAGATGGGAGATACCCTGAGTGTTCAGTGCTCTAGTAGTTTTCAGAAGAAGGGTGCACGATGCTCTGAGCATTTGGTGTTCTATTAATACTCACAAAGCGGGGGTGTGATGCCCAGAACATTTGGTGCTTTATTAATACTCAAAGAGTGTGCATGGTGCTCTGATCATGCAGCGCTACATTTATACTCAGAAAGAGGCCACGTGATGCCTCTAGCGTCCAGCTTTTTAATACTCAGAAAGAGGCTGCGTGAAGCCCTGAGCATTCGGTGCTTCATTATTACTAAGAAAGAAGGCACGTGATGCCCCATGCGCTTGGCATTTTATTAATACTCAGAAAGAGGGCCTGTGATGCCCCAAGTGTTGATCACTTTATTAATACTCAGTAAGGGGACATATCATGCCCCAAGCATTCAGCTCCTCATTAAGACTCGGAAAGAAGGTGCACGGTGCCCTGAGTGTTCAGAATTTTATTAACACTTGGAGACAGGGCACGTGATGCTCAGAATGTTTGGCGCTTAATTAGTCCTCATACGAAGCATGCACAATGCCCTAAGCATTCCACGCTTTATTAATATTCAGAAAGAGGGAGTGCGATGCCCTGAGATTTTGGTGCTTTATACTCTGCTTTGTGAATAAGGGGCCAGGAAATTACAGTGACACTGATGACACCATGTGCCCCAGGATTATTCTGTCCTTAATTGTGTAGAATTTTATGTTACCTTTTTAATATGGTGTGTGTGTCATTGATGCTGCCACATACATACAAACAGCTCGTGCAACTGGCACAGCTTAGTTAGTTTTCATAGAGGTCGCTCTTTACTGCGTAACTTAGAGCAGGATTTGTCAAGCTTTCCAACCCCAAGGGCCAGTTATTCATCAACTGGGAACTGGGAATGAAGTCAGTTCAGATCATGTACCAGTGCTACAGAATAGTGGCACTTACTGAAGACCTATTTTGACACAGGTGCTTTAGAGAGCCGAGTCAGTTTGGGGATTTACAAAAGAGCCAGCTGTATCCATTAAAAGTGTGAGTATAATCAAAACACTCCAGTGTGTACAGCAGCATACACATCTGTCTATCCATCATCCAACTGCTTATTCCAGACAGTGTCTCAGGGGGTTTCTGAAACTGTCCAAGGCAGCACATGGCATGAAGCAGGGGTGCGCCCTGGGTCCATTCCGAGGGTGCTGACACGCTCCTACACGCGCGCAATACACTGTTGGCAGTTTACACAAGTAAAATCGTTTCTGTCATGTAAATGTACAAGGTGCTGGACTTCTCTGCTTGCCGTCATGATGCCCCCTGTTGGTCTCATGTGTGACGCGTGTTCCTGTCCATGCCAGAGTACTCCCTGGAGGACTCAGACCTCGAAGGTCTCAGCGACATCACAGTGAGCTCAGTCCACACCAGCGACCTGTCGTCCTTTGAGGAGGAGAGCGAAGAGGAGCCACCAGTGTCTGACAGCACAGAAGAGGGGGAGATCATCTCAGAGGGTGCGTGATCTTCTCCTGCCACTCACAGGAGAATTAAACCTACACTTTACATCAGAAGTATACACTAGCATTTCATGAGGATGTGTTACTGTTCAGAAGGCTCTCTGTTTCAAAAGTATATCTCATGAATTATTTGACAAAGGGCTAGACTATGGTTTCAGCTGCTGTTTATATTCATCATGGTGTTGGCTCGTGAGTTGTGTCTGAAATCTCCACCTCTGCACGTGAAGATGAGGAGGAGGTCGAGAAGAAGGTAGCCATGGAGAAGGAGACCAAAGAGCGCAAGCCCCGGGCCGGTCGACAGGCCTACGTCCACAAGCCCTTCCTCTACTCCCGTTACTATAGCGACTCAGACGATGAGGTCACCGTGGAGCAGAGGCGTCGCGACGCAGTGAGTGGGCTGTTGGTGCCTGACTGTCCCGGTGACCCATGGCAATGCCCAGCCGCCCATCGACTGTTATCTCCTCTCATCATGGTACCTGTGGTTCATGACAGTACGTGCTCTCACCTTCACCCTCAGGCCAAGGACAAGGAAGAGAGGCTGCTGAAGAGGCAGCAGAACAGGGAAAGGATGGAGGAGAAGAGACGGCAGAAAATGTCCCAGCAGGAGAGCCACGGTACTGCTGACTTACACACCCACTGTCAGTTATACTACAGCTGTGCATTAGGCCAGTTTCTGTTTCTTTATTGTATTAAGTTTGATCTTTCCCTTTATCCAATAATCTTACAAAACAAGTGCATAAAGATGAGGAGCTTCTGTCCTGAAAAGCATGTCCCCCCCCCACCCTGTCCTCCACAGAGGAGAAGATGGAGACGTCCCCTCCAAGCCTGGAGGTCCCAGGCACATCTGGCAAAGAGGCACGCAAGGAGAAGAAGGTCCTGGAGAAGAAGGTAGCCATCAGCAGGAAGAGAAGGAAGCATTCGAGGTGAGTGTGTGTGTCTGCGTGTACGTGCATGTGAAAGTGCGAATGTGAGTGTGCTGTGAAGAGGAGAACCTCTGAGGCATGTGCGCATCTGCGGCCCAGTGCTCCCTGCGTCAGTGAGGTCATTTGTCGATTGGCAGGAAGGAGGATGAGGTTGGCAACAAGAAGAAAGGAGATGCAGAGGAAGAGCTTCTGAAGAAGCCTGATGCAAGTAGCACATTTCTTTATGTAGATATGCTGGTTGGCTTAATGAGTTTGGGCATAACAATGTAATCATTACAAGTGAATGGACTGCTTTTTAAGTAACATTGCCACTGTTCTTATCAGTAATGGCTTATCTTTAAATGTTAAAATAAGATTATACTGTAACTTTTTTTAATGGCAATAATTCTTAAATGAGAGCTCCTCGGACATGCCTAGCGGTGAAATTTGCATATTGCTTCATGGGTGTTTGTGTTGACACAGGAAATTAAAGGATCCTTCTTAAAGGGCCAGCACCCCAGGTCCATCAGGAGAATTTCTGAATCCGCTGCATCAGATGAGGGATGGAGGAGAAAGAGCAGTGCGGAAAGCCCATCTGAGGCCCGGGATCCCAGGAAGCTGCTCGACAGGAGCAAGACCCATTCATTCATCCTGGACTTGGAGCAGGCGTCCGAAGAGCTGCTTCGTCAGAGAGCAGTCGGGAAGTTCGACAGGCACCCCCGCAGGGAGCAAGGGGACATCCCCAAACATGCTCGAGAAAAGGACAGAGCTGAGAAGGAGCGCAGTCTTTCTGATGAGCGCAGCAAACACAAGCCAAAAGCTGAGAAGGCCGCAGTATTGGGTCGCAGCGGTAGCGATGCACATATGGAGGAAAGCTCTCAGAAGGATGGAGCTTCTGTGAATAAGGCAAATCTGGATGAGAAGGCAGAGAAGAAGAGCAAAGCCAGAGGGGATCGACGGACTTCCTTATCAGGCCGTGAGTACAGGGTGTCTGTCTCAGAGGCAGGGGCCCTGGAAGAAGGCTCTCAAAAGGATGTCCCTAAGAAGACAAAGGTGTCATCCTCAGCAGATGCCTTGAAGATCGAAAAGACTAAAGTGGAAAAGGTTCCTCTGATAAAAAGCGATACCAAATTTCCATTCAGCCTGGACTCCACAGGATCTTCTGAGGACAAATCTGACATCGAGCCTGGATCTGAGAGCGGGAAGAAGAAGGATAAACATGCCAAAGAGGTTGCAAAGAGATCCAAAAGCCTCACCGAAGACAAGACTGTGGACAAGAGCCGGGCTAAATCAGAGACTAAGGACTTGAGGCCTAGTGAGAGAGACGCTGACCGCAAACCAAAAATGGATCAAGCTCCCCTTGAACACCTAAAGTCTGAGAAACCTGACACAGACCTAGACCACAAGACTAGGGATGTAGAGTCTGGGTCAAAGGTCAAATCCACCTCTACAGAGAAGTCCAGATCCAAATCCAAGGAGGAACCCAAAACCCAGCAAGTGCCTAAAGCAGAGAAGAAAGCTCTAGGTTCAGAGAGCAAGAGCAAAAGTGCCAAAATCAGCAGCAGGTCAGACTCATCCAAGGAGAAGAAGAAGGATGGAGGTTTGAAGGAGGAGAGCAAAGTTTCTACTGAGACTTTACATGAGAAAAAAGAGAGTAGGGACTCCAAAAAGACTGCTGATAAGCTGGGTAATGATGCAGAAAAAACAGATGAGGCCCAGTGTGAGAAGAAAAAGGAGTCTTCAGTTGGTGTCTCAGTCTCCCCTTCTGTGCCAGAGACTCCAGCTCCAAACAAGCTCCAAACTCAAGAAGAAAACACGGATTGTGAGGTTGTGGGTTCTGCTGCCGCCACAAGTATAGTAGATGACACTTTTGATGCTCTGAGTGACATCACTCCTGAACTTGAGGATGACGAGGCTGCAATGCAAATTGATGATGACCTGGCATTTCAGCCGGCATCCACAGAAGTGAATCGCCCACCAAGTCCCACAGAAGAGCCATCAGCAGACACCCCGCTTTGCCACAGTGCAGATAAGGACTTTGGAGTAGACCAACAAGAACAAGTATGTAGCGTTCCTCAAGAAGTAGGGAGCATGGAGTTGGCATCTTGTGCCCCCTCTTCCACCGTCAGCCCCGGGATGGGACAGCTGCTCCCAGGCATCTCCCTGCAAGACGCAGACTTGAAGATGCAAGAAGCAGCCTTGACCCTTCTCTCCATGGACCCTGACATGTCAGTATGTCACAACCTGACTGCAGTTCACCCACACTTGCCTTTGACTATCACCTCATCTGAGCCAGAGCAGCCTGAAGCAGCTTGTCCTCCAGAAGTTGGTGGGAATTTCGGCCATGAGGCTACTGATGGTGTCACAATAGCCATCGAAACTGTGGAAATGTCACCTCCAAAGACCTCGCAAGAGACTGACTTCTCTGAGACCGTCCAGCCAGTTCTTGAAGGTATCTTCACTCTGTCCCCTCTCATCCTTTACTGTTTGCATTGTGGTGATAGAAGTCTCAGAGTAATGGTGTGTTTGCAGGTGTAAGCTCTAAGACACCAGGTGACCATATGGTTGGTGATTTAGGGGATGACAACTGCTCTGAAAAGATGAAGGTAAACTCTATTTGTTAGTCCATCCAGTCTTTCTACAAAGAAGTTTACTGATTCTTACATCTTCCACGTGCCCGTGTTTTGGAAGGAGGATGAGGCTGTTGGTGAAGAACTGGAAAATCCAGACAAGAGTGATGATACTCCAGAAACCAAAACGGAGGAGCAGCCTGTGGCTGTCGTGAATGCCGCGCTGCCCGAGCCGCTACACCTAGGTGAGAGCTGTATTGGTTGCACTGTCCTCCCACATATAGGCAAGATGTCTTACTGACGTGTCTTCATCTCCTTTTCCAGAAGATGTGCCTGCAAGTCGCAGTCCTGAGCCTGTTGTACCCACAGAGGTCTCCAAAACTGGATGCCATGTGAGTTTTCTGTGTGATTGGTCATGGCTTCGACTTTGCATATCATATCGACTTACACACTGCTTAGGTAGAAGTGCTGTTTGTTTTCTGATACAGTTCTCTGAAATCAAGGGCATGTAGTCACTTGGTGGTTTGTGTTGGCTTTTACATCCAGGCTTGTAGTAAGTTTCTTTTTGGTTTAAATAAGATATGGAAAGAATTACCTCCAGTCTAAGCAGGAAGTGCCAATGCTGTATGGCTTCCTGTGCAGGATGTCGAGCAGGAAGTCAATGGGAATGAAAAGGAAAAGGATGTGACTGTGCCGATCGTCATGACTCTGACAGAAGCGGGTAAGAAGCTGTCACTCTGCTGTGCCTTTCGGATCATTAATGACATTCTGAATGTTTCGGAACTCCAACTTTTTTGGAAAATGTCATCAGCGGCTCTGTCCAGTCTGGGATTCAAATGCATAACCAGTTTGAAGCCTCTGTCCCAAATAGCAAATGTCCCCATGACCTTCTGTTTTTGGGGTCAGTCGTAACCTGTCAACCTTTTTCTATGTGTAGGTGATGCCTGCAGTCCCACAGAAGAGGTCAGAGTGAATGCTGAGGCGGTAGAGGCCCATGCTTCAGAAACATCTCCTGCTATGGAGGGTGAGAACATGCAGACCTCAGTAGGTAAGTTACGTCCACCAAAGCACACTCCCGCTGGCTATGTAAATACATGGTGAGCGGTCGTTGCCTCAAAATGAAGCAGCTAAATAATTGTAAAATGAGATGTAAAATCCCAGGGGGCGTCTGGCTGCACTGAAGCCTTGTGATCCCCTCTCTGTGCAGGTGGGGAGCAGCCTGGACCATCAGGCCCTGCAGGGAGACCCGAGGAGGTGGGGGTCCAGCTCCGTGACCGGCTGTCCGTCCGACTCAATTTCTTTTTTTTTTTTCTCCCTCCACCACCCCCCCTCTGCGGAGGACTGCTTTATCTTTTATTTAGTCTGGGTTTCCCTGCTTAGACTGCTGCCCCCGCGACCCGACCCGGAACAGCGGTAGAAAATGGATGGATGGATGGATATATATATATTTTAATTATCCTTATCTATTTATTTATTTATTTTCATCATCAGAAGGAGAGGGAGAGAGAGAAGGAAAAAGGAAGGAGGGGGGAAAAAAGGAGATGGAGGATAGAGAGAGAGGGGGAGGAAAAAAAAAAAACAAAACACAGATAATCTGCTTCAATACCTGCTGGGGAAGAAAAGAAAGAAAAAACAACAACCAACATCTGTACGAATCACAATGAACATTAAATGTTAAATGCTGTTGAACAGCACACATAACTAATATTACAATATACGTTTAGAAGCAACAGCCGATCAAGACAGTGTTTGTGTGTCCGACTCTCTCTCTCCGTGGCCAGAGCCCATCCGGCCGTGTCGTGTGTAGCTGGCCCTGTAATGGGCTCGTTAGTCCCAGACTGCCTGTAACTTGGTGCCACTTTGAGGGTGATGAGTGACTGACCTGTCAAAGACCCTGTGCCTGTGATCAGAAGGTCGCCGGTTCGAGCCTGGTCTCGGCAGAACAGTAACATGTCCATGGGCCCGTGAGGAAAGCCCTTAACCCCCAGCTCCATGGGTGCTGCTGCAGGTGGCTGCCCTTCACTGCCAAGCTTGTTCTGGCCTGTATATGTGTCTGCATGTCTCGGAAAGCAGGGTGGGGTAGGCGACGAGGAATTCCCCACAGGGATCAATAAAATATTATCATTATCATTCTAGAGCACTGCTTTTCTTCCCTGTCCTACAGCAGCCTGAAGATGCCGAACATGATGAAGAGCCGTCCACTGCAGCTGCCGAGGACACCAGTGAGCTCTGTGTGGTGTGCTTCGCTTAACTAATGTTCCCAGTGAAAATGCTCACGTTTCGCTAATTTTCTGAATGTCGTCGTAGGTACAGGAAGGGACACATTAGATCATGACTGCAAGGAGCCGGAAACTGTAAGTCTAATTATCCAGCACTGTAGCAGTTTGATGGTGGTTACAGTAATTTGTTTTAAATCATTTTCTTTTTCATTTTGATAGTATATAATTTGTATTTGAGCACAAAGAAACCTGGTTAAACTGGGCAGAAATATAGATGTTAAGCTGGGATAAATGTCTCCTGTCCGAAGGATGATCCGGAGGAGAAGCAGCGCGAGGTTAAGGAGGCTCGACGAGGCCGGCCACCCAGACTCTTCAAACAAGCCAGTGAGTGACGCCTGCCGTCTGCGCTGCCGTCTGCGCTGCTGTCTGCGTGATGCTGTGCAGACGGCCTGAGCTGGCTCCTCTGTTACAGGCAGCGCTTCAAAGTCAGATGGGCTGGAGGAGGAGACGGGAGCAGATCCAGTGGAGCAGGTAACCCCCGTGTGCTGACCGCGCTGGCACCATGTCTGCTCCGCCGTTAGGGCAGTGATGAAAAGGCCTGTTTGCTGGCTGTATAGGAGGACAGAGCAGAGGGCAGGATGACGCGCAAGGGGAGGCCAGGCCAGAAGCTCACTGCTGCCAGGGATGCCAGTAAGCTGCTCTGTGTCTGCACCCGAATGCGGGAAATGTCATTCTGCTGTTTTGTTCTTATATATAGGACAGGGTTACTGATGAAATGTGATGCTGTCTGTTTTCTGTAGGTAAGATTTCACCAGGGGAGGGTGAGCTTAGAGAGACCGGAACAGAAACCCAAGAAGAGGTCAGTGCTTGTGTTGGGATCGTTACCCCGCCCCCCAGCACCTTCTAAACTAAGCAAATACTAAGTCTGCTAAGTCTAAATAGCGTACATATAGAACTGTATCAAACAGCAGGAAATTTAAGCTGAACTGGCATCAGATTTTTTGAGACATAAGGTGTGTTCCCCATCGCAGGAACTCAATTGTTTTTCCTTAGAAGTGTTTTTTTTAGTCCCTTTTACTGGGAGGGGCTTATAGCAATAAGTTTTGCCCCATATTTTTAGAACGTGTGAGCAATCCCCGTAAAAACTAATAAATAACTAACAAAGCAACATTTTTTTTGGGGTGGTGGTGTAGTTTCGACTTATCTGTGAGCTTTTTGCATCTCCCATGCTTATTTAGCATAAAGGTCACAGTTTCTGTTGTGCAGTGGGAAAGTGACACGAGAGTGGCTAGGAGCTAGACACCAGGACATAGTCGATTAACCTTTGGTGTGAGAACGCCTATAGATACTCGGCATCATGGAGGCTTAGGGTTCGAGCTGTGGCCTCACACCTCCAGGGCTGGCTGTGTGTGGCTGAGCGTGTGTGTACTTGCATGTGCTGTGCTGTGCTGTGCTGTGTTTCCTGGGCTCCCCACTGCACCATACTGGATAAGCAGTTGACATTGTGCATGTTTTCTCATAAACAGGAAGAGGAAGCAGACGATGTGAAGGAACCTCGGCCCCGCAGGGGCAGGCCGCCCCTGAACACCCCCCGGGGAGATGCCGGTAGGTCTCCCCCCTCTGAGCCAAGGGCTTTTGGGAAGGACCTCTGTGACCCCCCGACTCTGTACCTCCCCCCCACAGGAAAATCACAAAAGGCAGAAGGTGCAGTGCCAGGCCCCAAACCCGAAAGCGTGAGTGGAAGCCCCTCCCATCTCTTGTGATACCATAAGTGTGCGCTACTGTGAGCGTACATGCCAGCTCTTGGGAAGGCGTTGATAAATATTTTAATTAATGGCCGTTTATAGCTTGCGTGATTAATGGGCAGATCCCTTTTCTGCTCTCAGCCTGTATGCTTGACTAAATTGTTGATAAATTGAATAAATTGAGCATCTGCTCTAGGATAATGAAAGCGAGAAATCTTCAGGGTCCAAGGTGCCGCGTCGCAGAAGGTCTTCAAAGACAGCGCCCCCTCTGGAGGAGATGCGTAAGTCCTTCATCCACAGACCATTAGCTAACTAACAGATGTAAATAGATGTGTGTGGGTCTAAGGTCATGTGACACTGGCAGCGGGAAACCAGCTCTTCTGGCACATCTGATGTGTCCTTTCTAGGATCATCATCCCAGGAGCCCGAGGTGGATGAGGAGGAAGGAGAGGCTGTGGAAGGGGTCAGTCTTTCTCATTGTTACCTAGAGATGAAATATTTGCCCATTTATGAAATGCGCCAGTCTCTAATGTGAACATCCCATAACAAGCAGTCATTTTAATAAATGAGCTTTATGTGTCCTGACGTTGCGGTTCAGCAGTGACGTGCGTGTGAATGTGTAATCAGCACACGAGTCTGTTTAAGTTTGCATCTCAGTCAAGTGTTCTTGTGTCCCATTATGAAGGAGGTGGAGAAAGCAGGTACACCAGGGCGGAGGGGACGGCATCCTGGATCCGGCAAGAGTGAGTGTCCTCAGAACTCGTGACGGGAAGCTGCGTGTACTGCATCCTGCCCAAACTGGGCGTAAACATTCGTCTGTGCAAGCAGGAGAGGAACTGCTCTGCAGAGTCGGGGCATGAGACGAGGGCCCACCTGAGTGGCCCTCACAGGGGGTCTCGCTGTGTGTGCTGTAAGACTGGCTCCTTCCCAAACAGGCACCCTGCAGAGGAGGAGTGATGCTGAGGGGCTCGGTGACACAGAGGACAAAGCAGGGGAGGTGAGACGCCGAGCTGTCAGTGAGTCTCTGGGCTGGTCCCCCTGAAACAGCTCCCTGCTTTTAAAGCACTTTCTCCTCTCTGTCTCAGAAGGAGATGGAGGAAAAGAGCGGTGGGAAGAGGGGCGGCCGTCGCGGACGAGTGGGCCGGCCTCCAGGCACAGGTGGGAGGGGCTTCCATTTCTGTATGGCTGATAAGTCCCGATGGTCATTGATATTAATGAGCAGGTCAATATTGGAAATGATATGCGCATTTAATCTGTCTGTAAATTATTGTGAATGAAACAACAGACATTTGACTGTTAATCAGTAAATATTCATGAGCACCTGTTCGAGTAAGAATGCTGTGTTTAATACACGTGAAGGGACATTGCCGTGTGTTGGGGTTGTAAAGCTATGCAGGAGCAGGCCAGGAAGAAGGAGGAGCCAGCAATCTTGGGCGTGAAGCAGCCCTCGGACAGCCGTGAGTGGCGTGTGTACTGTGACAAGGCCACTGTGTGCCTGTAACGGCCCAGAGCAGTGCACTGCTTCATCTGCGATAGTGTGTCAGAGCTTCTAACCAAGTTTAGGATTGGGATTTCAGATCAGCGGCTGAAATGGACAGATAAGGGTGGTGTGCAGCTGGTTAAGAATCAGTGTCCGTACCCATAGGGTTATGTGTTCATATCTAATGGCCAGCAGCTTGATTATATCACCAGAGGGGCTGTTGAGTGAGACCCTTAACCCTTAACCCCAGCTGCTCCAGATTCTGGCTGATCCTGCTTTCTAATCCTCTATTTGGACAAAAGCATCTGGCAAATAAATGTAAAAAGTATTCATATGTTTCCCAGGGTGGTGTGCAGCTGGTTAGGGATACCATACCCATAAGGTTGTGGGCTCAAATCCCATGTGAAAGTGTTCATGTGTTTCCCATAATGTTCTCCTCACAGGTAGGGCAGCTTTAAAGAGGAAGAGATCTGAGGAGGTCCCAGACTCTGGAGAGGTGAGTGTTTCACGCTGTCCTCTTCCACACCTAGGCAGATGCAGGTCTTTATTATTACTGTGTGGTGTTAGTGTTCTGATTGTATCAGAGCTCTCTTGTGGCCCTTGCGTTTGACACTGCCTGTTGCTGAAGGATTCTCAAGCTGAAGAAGCAGAAGACAAGAGTGACGGTGTGGCGAGGCCGAGAGAGAGACTCCCGCGAGACACCAGCGGTAAGGCCTTTTGCCGGGGTGACGCATCGCTGCCCCCTCACACCCATTAGAGAGTTGAGCCATTTCCCTAATGTCTCTGAATTCATCCAGCGAGCCAGTCTGATGACCCGGAGGATGAGAAGGAGGCTGGCGCCGACGGCAAAGCCCAAAACGTAAGTCTCCTGCGAGGGAAGGAGTGAGCCGGGTGAGGAGGGAGACGGGAAGTCACCTTTAGCTTTACCATGACTCCCTGCAGGATGAGGAGCGGGAAGTCCCCCCAGAGAAGAAGCCGGCGCGTAGGGGACGGCCCCCCAAGGCAGCTGCACCCGTCAGCACAATGACGGAGGACACAGGTAGGGAGCGCAGCCATGTGAGAGGAGGCCCCTTCACCTCTGCCCTGGGCGGGGTCTGTGCCCCGTACCCTTTGGGGAGACCTTTACCCAGGTGCATACCTCTGCAGTCCCTGCTTTCCTTTCCGAAAGGGGGGGGGGCTTGTGTGGTAAGCAAGGAGCCCGACGTGCCAACTCTTAACGCAGAAAAGACCTTGTCTGAGAGGAAGGACAGGAGAGCAGCTGATTGGGTGGGAGAGATGCAGGTGGACGAGGAGGTGGAGGATGAGGAGGATGAAGAGACTCAGACGCGAGCCACAACACGGTCAGCGACCCGCCTGGAGGCCCAGAGGTAAAAGCGCGCCTGGGGGCACCTGGGGACGCTCTCAGCCTGCATCTTAGGCACCCAGCATGAATGCCATCTGCAGGCCAAAGGCTCAGCAGAGCTGCTCTTAGTGCCCAGATATACAGCCTCCTGCTTACACACGACGTGGGGGGGGGGGGGGGGGGGGGGGGGGGGGGGGGGGGGGGGGGGGGGGGGGGGG
>JAODKC010000016.1:19954578-19979949 GCA_026777985.1 Mormyrops attenuatus | reverse complement strand
TCTCTGCCGGCAACTTTGGCACCCACCATTAATGCCAGCAGCAGGCAAAACGCTCAGCATAGCTGCTCATTGTGCCCCTCTAAACAGCCCCCTGCTTAAAAAACAACTCCCCCCCCCCCCCCTTACCCCCCAGGAACAAGCCGCCTAAACCATCCACCCGCGCCTTGAGTAAACTCAGTGGGAAGGAGGACACCCCCCCAGCCACGCGGTATGGAGATGTGTGTGTGTCTGCGTGTCTGCGTCTGCGTGTCGGTCTGCGTGTCTGTCTATGTGTGTCTCTCTGTCGGCGTGTCTGTCTCTGCGTATCTGTGTCTGCGTGTCGGTCTCTGTGTGTCTGTCTGCGTTTCGGTCTGCGTGTCTGTCAGTGTGTGCAGTATTTACCGTTTCACTGCATATTTTCGCCATGTGCTGTGTCTCCTCTTTACAGGACAGGTAGGGGCCAAGGACGCAAACGTGAGGCCAGCCCCCCTACAGTTCGCACCCGAGGTGGGCAGAAGTCAGAGGAGCCTCCCACCAAGAGAACAAAGCGATGAACTTGAGTGGGCGCCTGTGACACCCCTCGTAAACCAGAACCATGCTGCCTAGTTAGGGATTTAGGTCTATACTCCTCATTTTATATTTAAAGTTCACTGGCTGTTTTAACTGAACATATTCAGCATATTTTTCAGTGTCCTGCTTCCAGAGTGGGTTCTTCTCTGGGTCTAGGTTCTGTGTGTTGTGCTAGTTAATCCCAGGGTCTGTACACTCTGCTGGTAGTTACCTGAGAACAGGGGAAGAGTTATTACCGTTATTAACAGTTTCATCCGTTAAGTATGATGCATTCCATGCCTGAGTGTTTTTATTATGAAGGGGTCTGCATCCATGATACTGCCGATGTTTCTAATCCTGTCAGAGTGACATTGGCTCAGATTCTCCATGCCAGTTAGATTGACGACATGTAGGTCTGGACCATTATTAGTATTATTATTATTATTATTGTTATTATGATGATTATTATTATTATTCACTTTGTCAGTTGCAGTTATAAGTTACATATTTGCGTTACTCTGTTTATGAGGATGGCGCTGACTTCCACCTGTATAGATAATGTTAAGGTTTAATCTTTATGTATCAAGTTCGTCACCTTTTTATCATGTATCAGATATCATTTAAGCAAATGTTTTCATATTCATTCTGTGAATGTAAAGAAAAACATGGTCCATTTCTCTGTTTGTTGCTTGTCCTGAACTTGCTATTTTTATTTCATATACGAAGTCACAAAACACGTGTTAAATCAACACTTGGCAGTGTTTGTGTCTGGCTTTGATTTAAGTCAGGTTTCCTGCAGCGATGTACTCGTTGTTTTAGCGATGATGCGAGCGCAGTTTTAGCTCTTTAAAAGCCATTTGAGCCGCGCTGCTTTTTAAGTATTCCTCTTAAAGTAGCCAGCCCCAGCTTCGCGATTTTCTACCTGCTGGCATTCAGCTAATACCAAGGAAAAATATTTTAACATAATTAGGGGAAAATAAGCGCCATTTATTTGTGAACCGTGGGCATAAATCATTTGTAGAGAACTGTGAATATGTATTGGGTGTAATTTTAAGTGTGTGTTATTTAAAACTGTCATCAAACCGATAGACCGGCTCAGACCTGTGAACAGCCAAGTATAATTATAGTCTTCGGTGAAACCTCGCGGCATTTATAATGTCCACACCAGTTCTCTGTATGGCCGTCTGAGGCATTTTTAACAACGTAGTTCGTTTAAAGTTTAGCTGGTGTTTTTTGGAGGAATCGGCGGGATTTAAGGTGAATAAACATTTTAATTCGTAAGGAAAGAGGACGAGAAGAAAAGCGCTATGACTCAAATAAACTTATTTTTTGCAAACGAAATACCAATAACCGGTGTATTCCAATGATCGTTTGCGCGCAACGAGCAAATAAGCGGAAAGGGCGAAACCGGGATTTTTCCGAGTTTTCCAGCACTCTGGAGAACTAAATGCGATTCATCTAGGTGTTCTCCACAGCTATTTCCTGGTGTGAAAATCCAGTGCTAAATATTAGTCTAACACCTTTTTAAAGTTCTTGGATGCTTTTCTCGTCGCCACCTGAACTGGCAGGCGAACAATGCTCCGTTCAGTTACCGCCAGCCGCTTGTGTGCTTCTGTTAAGAAATTACATCCTCCAGCGGCGTTAACAATCCCAAATCATTTGCGTCCACACTGGACCAATTATTTTGCTATTTATTGGGGGGGTGGGGGGGTATTTTATGTCTTGCAGAATGAGCAGAGCAGTAATGGTAACGCCACCCCAGAACCGTTTCCCGAGTCTCTCTTTGGGCGCCGTTATAAATTGGACGCTATTTATAGGCAGATCTAAGTCCACGGAGCTGCCTTAAGGGTCCCGCTTCTGAAACACGAAAATGATGCCGCTCTTTTTCAATAGCAGGTTTATTAACCGCTTTTTGCTGGCGTCTTCATACCAGCAACTTAAAAACCATAAACATAAAAAAGCAACTGTAGAAAGCTAACTCGTGAAAGGTATGCGCTTATAATAGGCCAATAACAACAACGACAATAGGCATTATTATTACTATTATTATCATCATCAACATCAACATCGTCCTGTAAATTCTGCTCTATTCACTCATGAAGAGTCCAAGTCCATCCCTTGAACCTTTGACTAACATGAGGGGGTGATGGTTCACTTGATGGATAATGCCCTCCTCGGTACATGACAGTGGTGGATCATCTTCTGGACCGCTTGTATCCTGAAATTACCCGGGATTTTGTTGGTGTAGTTTTCCTTCCCTTTCTTGACTAGACCGAAAGCGCCTATATTACAACTGGTATCAGGGGTGCCGTAAGGAGGGGGAAAGTTAGGACGATTCCAAGGGCCCCTGAGTGACAGGCGGCCTAAAAATTTGGAAAATACATGGACTGGTCTGGGGTCCAATATGATATGCCTTCATGTGGCCCGAAATGTCTAGCAACGCCCCTGACTGGTATTGTTGTGGTTTTCATGCCCCACATCTTCTCTATTTCTATTTTTATATCTTTGTATTTGCAGAATTTTTCTGTAGTTTTCAGGGAGATGTTTCTTTCTGTGGGACGAACATGTCGATGAGCAGACAAGTTCTCTCCGGTTATCCTTCACTGCGGCTCTGATAGTCTTGATTCCTATATTAGTTTGTATTGGCATGTCCCAAATACATTAGCCTCATCGTTTTCAATTACCGCTATTTATTATTATTATTATTATTATTATTATTATTTAATACTACTACTACTACTTTTTGACAAATAGAATTTGACTTATAGAAAATACCAAGTAAATATTCATACTCATCATTAAAATAAATAATCATTATTTTAGCACAATTGACCCTGCATAGGCCCAGCTGACTTGGAAAATGGTTGAATGAGCAGCGCACTTTAGCCCGGTTCGCTGCCTTTTTCCCTTTCCGCGACATTTTTATTACGCACTTATGACGCCAAACACCTGTTAACTCGTAGGCCTAGCCGAGCTGGACGTGTGAATGCACGAAAATCGAGGCACTAAGTCTGAGATATAGGGACTGCCGTTTTCAGTTGTATTTTATTATGCTGGGCGATGCGGAAATCGCATCACGCTGGACTGTTTCATACAGCGTAACGATTGAATAAAATTTTATTGTTCTCTGACAGGTTGGGTCCTAACCGACTGAAAAGAAAACTGTATAGTCCTACAGCATAATAAAACGTGCTGAACCCTTAATATTAAGAAGTAATGATATGATTTGACATTCCCAAAACAGATGTGTAGTCAACTATGAAGCCACTTTTAAGACTGCAACCTAATGACCAAATTGGTACTTCTATGTCTCACTTAGCGTCCGTTTCCTCTTTATTGCAGCTTTGTCTGGAGAAATCCGTAAATGACCAACGCAATGGATGCCGAAAAATTAATAGGTTTATGAAGACGTGAAGTATTCATTCAAAATGGTCCGCGCGAATTGCAACTCAGCTTCTGCCTGAAGCATTTTGATGTAAAGCATTTCTGATTGTGTCGGAGATTTTTAAGCTAGGTGGGAGAAACCATGTGTTCGCGGTATCATGCCCAAGAAGCAGACAAGGTTTACCTAATGTTAATGGTTTGAAATAAATGAACCTGCAAGAGCAGAATCTCTGTCTAAATTAAGAAGTGTCCTGTTTAAACAGCCTATTCGTAACAACACTTTAAAATCTTTGAATGACGTTTTTATTGAAGTAGAGTGTATAGAAAGCACGGCTGGAAAGCACTTTGACTCTAATGCACCTGCGGAATAAAAGCCTCGTATAAATCTCTTAACAATTCTCGTTGTCTTGGCCCGCGCCAAGGACGACGGTAACTCATTTATCAAGAGAACAGCTTTCTAGATTCTGCAATAAATCACTTTTATAGTATCTACACATATTAATTGGACTGTAACTGTCTCCCCTCCGAAATGGGTTCCTTACTGTTGAGTCTCTTGTGGTAAGGTAGTCTGTTCTGAGCTGTTTTGAATGGTTTCCAAGAAGCAGTCAGCTCCGTTTCCCCCTCATCTCACGGTTCAATTTACAGTATTAAGGTGCTGCCCCAAAGAATCGTTCCATTTAGCATCAATCGCATGCAAGGATCATTTTTCTTTAGGAAAGCAGCCGTTGTTACTTAGACGGCTAAAAGCATACTGAGATTTTTTTTGGTTCATTTTTTTCGGCATAGTACATGATTAAGGGTAGCCTACTGTCCAAGTGGATTTCTGGATTTGATTCTTGGAAAGACACAAAAACAAGACTTCAGAGCATTTGTTGAAATGACACTTGGCAATACCCTTACACACATTTACATCTGAACACAATTTGGAAAGAGCTTGCGTTGGGAGAGGGGAGTGCATTACGATCTGTCCACATATATCTCACTTCGTCAAGGATAAGACCTCCTGACAAACACAGCGTAGAGCTCGGGGTAATGCAGACCCGTGAAGATCAACCGAGGAAGCGAAGCACCTTCATTTCATCGCCCGTATTGTTACTTAACAATCACAGATAGTGGTCACGGGGCAGAGTGTTTCTTACGCGTTTCTTGACTCATACCAATTCCACCGTGCGCCAATTAAACGACGTTCAATCATGTACAGGGTAAATGATTAGTTCCATTAAAAAAAGGCAATACTTTTCATTCAGTCTAGTAGAGCAGCATCAGAAGGTGTAAACAAGCCAAATGAAATATTTTTACTTTTTCTATAATTTTGGTGCAATATGACAGAAGGAAACTGTAACCTACACATTCCTTTTGTTCACTTAACATCATAATGAAAAAAACATTGCACTTAAAACTGCGCCTATATTAAAAAGGCGCATAATGTACAAATCAAGTGCTTCAAGTGTAATTAAAAACAAAGCAGATGTTAAATGTGTGACAAAAACCGCATAACAATTTGTCATGTATGCGTCACGGACTGGTAAACAAACTAAGAAACGGAAAAAATCCTCGAGGAATTAAGGCTTTACAAGCTATTTGTACAGTCGACGTACTGAGTGTGCTGTCATTTTTCATAGTTTGGGTGGTTGCGCTTGTTTGGAAAAAGTCAGATCAATTGTTTACATCATTAGAGCGGGCAAGTTGACTTACGTTTTAGACGTTTTGTTTTTATATTGAATGGTCTGTTGACATAATTTCCAATAAAGAAAAAATACGAAACGACTGCTCTCCTGGAACGCACCCCAGTCAGTCCCATGAAAATGGAGAAGGGATTTAGAAAGGAATAATACTAGTTTGTGTGACATACAAGGCACAAATCACCTCCTGTGCATCCATCCGCTTCTACAGAAGTACTACGGCGCCAATATTTAAACCATGCAGAAATCGAGGGGCCCTGATTCCGTCCTATTTTGCCACCCGTGCTGTCCATTAATTAGGTCTAAAATGAAAAGACGAGCGGCACGAAAGAAGTGAACGAATCAAGGGCCAATTCCCCTTATACCGTTAGAGGGCATATCAAGAAAATCTCGACGAAAATCAGTTAGTTGGAATTATACAAATAAAATATATGCAAAAACTGAAAGACCGTATTAATTTTTATATTAACTTTCATTTGGTCGAAATGTTTAACTGAAACACACAGGCGTAAATTGAACATACCTAAAACTTTTTTTTAATATCACAACTGTATTGATAACCGTCCTCTGGCGGCAGTTCATAGCGTACTGAAAAATCTGCTACACAATCACTTAAGATTAATGCCACCGGACTGTAATTACAGTGCTAATATTGCCAATCCTGTATGTTTTTTCAGTTACAACTATTACAATTATTACCCAATGAAACCTGCGCTGTCTTTCATTTGGTTAAAATATATGACAACAGAAAATATAAGGGACAAACTGCCAACTATATATTTTTATCATTGGTAGCGTATTATTAATGACGATTTAGAAATCAAACGGAAATCATAACAGTTTCTTTTCTGGGAAAATCCCACTGTGTAGGCCTAGCCGAAAATGCGTTCAACCTGTAGGACATACGTCTAAAACGATCTGCAAAGAATTAAATAGTTTTAAAATCTACTCAGAAAAATGTTCGAAATTTGCTACTTTCTTAACACTAGATGGCAGGATATCCTTGAAAGTCGAATTTTACATTTATCATTGCAGCGAACATTTCAGTGCGTTGCATTAAGGCGTATGTAATGGAAATTTTAGTGCACAATTATTAAGTATGAACCCGAGGATAAATATAACAGAAATAGTATAATATTTCCGAAAGTGAAGTAATTTAAACGTGGGCGTGACAACATTTTTTGAATTAGTAATAAAGCCTAATACAGTATTAGTGTATCAATCCTGATGTATAAAGATCAATAGCATAGGTACTCAGTAAAATTATGTAATTATAAGATAACATAACTATTTTTTATTTTATTTGTGAATATTATTTACATAATAGTCTATCCCTGCGACCCAGCCCACGGTTAGCGGTTGCAAAGATAGATGGATAATTAACTATGTAAGAAGAAGGGAATGAGAAACAAAATTACACTTCACCATTTAGCAAATATGTTCGGGTGTGTAATTGCATTAAATGTAATTATTAAACATAATAACGACAATAATAACAATAATAATAATAATAATAATAATAATGAAGAAAAAGAAAATGTGCGTTGCTGGAATCTCCGCTCCTGTTTATATTTAATATTTAACTTAAACATACATACCCCATGCACTTTCTTGACAATTTCCACGTTATTATTATTAGTAGTAGTAGTAGTAGTAGTAGTAGTAGTAGTATTGGACTGCTTCGTGGCTTTAATTGATTTAAATACAGTGATACATCCGCCAAGATACGATTTTCGAGCTGCACCCATTTTGTATTTGGTAAAAAATAGTTCTCTCGGACTGAATCATATTTACAATAAAGCAACAAAAGTATATATTTCTAGATCTACATCGTTGTGTTTTGCATAAAACGTAGGTTAATTATCAACGTCATGAATTTAGGATTACATTCTTTGCTCTGACTTCTGACAACATTCGAAATTTCTTTAACGGGAAAACAAACTTCAGAGGTCTACTTGCTTAACAAGAAATGTAATTCCGTAAATATATATATATCACAATAGTGTGATTTATTTTTACTTTGTTATTCAGCTGCATGCTAGCTATATATTTTCATTTTTCAATCGTATGTATCTTATTATTTAATATGATATATTGTGTTTACATAGTGATTGCGCAACTACTTTGTTTTGCGTAAAATCCTACACATTTCATAATATTTTCTTTATTTGTATTAAAAATGGAAAAAATCGAGAAATACATTCTTAATGCCGTTCGGATATTCATATTAAGCAGAGACGACCAAAATCTCTACCTCTGTTTAACAATAATACATAACAAATCTCATCCGTATACCGTGTACTTTTTGATAGGCCCATAATCTCGATTAGACTTTCCGCCACAATGCATCGTTGGATTGTTTCCATTAAATAAACGAATGTTTCTGGTGCTTCATTGTAGCCTATTAATTCTTGCAGCTTCTTAATCATTAAATTCATTGTTACGGACAATAATTATCGTGCAATAATTGCCTGAAACATATTGGAGTCAAAGTAAAAAAAGGGGGGGGGGGTTTATTCTCTGAGAAAGATTCTCAATAGTGACCTTTTGTCGCTTTGCGTTGGACAGTCACGGTCTCTGGGGTAAAGTTGTTTCTGTATCATCTTTTGCAGATCGATTGACAGCGCTACATGTTACGCGATCGTCTTTTAATATAAACAGCACAATAAATTAACTGCAAAGCTGGTCTTATTATAGATACACACACACACACACCTGTAACCCAATATATACACGTACCTGTAGCCCAACCTTTTATACACCCAGTGTCAGAAATGCAACAGTTACTGATTTCAGTATCCATTTTCCATATACCTATATCTGTTTACCGTTGTTTTCATCGCCTTAACCGACAGAAACATTTTCAAATGTAATCAAGGAAGCACTAATAAATTGGGGAAAGAAAATGAAAAATACTTACAAGTAAGGCAACTACGTTAAAGACAATGGAATAAAAGATGGGAATGATTCCTCGGTGATAGGTAAAGGGTTAAAACTTTACAAGACAAATTAGGTGCCTTGACGTACTATTAGTTAGCGGTCGTGCAGCCGACCAATCAGAAAACAACATTTTTATTCCTTATCCAATAGAAAATCGCAAGGGATTCCTGTCAGTCACAGGTGAGGGACGTTAGCAGAACTGGGTGAAAAAGGGCAGGAAACAGCTAAGGGTTTTGACTAGAGAAGAGTTTGGCAGAGGGGAGGGATCGCGCAGAAGTAAGCATTGCTCAGCACGTTGTCTGAAAGATTCGGGGACGCAATGAAACCCCGAACCCCGGCAGTGAAAAAGTAGGATCCAGGGTTTGATGCGGAATAAAATGCTCTTGAACTAATCTGTGAAACATCGCTGGTTTTAAAAAGAAAAGACTTATAATAAAATGGCCGTTCGCAGCAACACTTTAACGCCTTTCTCCATCCAAGCTATATTGAACAAAAAAGAGGAGAGTCGGCACTTGAAAGATCTGGACGTATACTTTCCCAAGGCAACGTGGAAAATATTTGGGGACATGGACAGCACGTCCGAGGACTTTCCATCTCCATGTAAGAACGAAGACGGAACTTGCATGGCAGGCGACAGGAAAGGTTACGACTCAGACTCAGGTCTGAGCGATGAGAATGACAGCAAGAAAATGACGGTGTGTAAATCGGAAAAAGACCTGGATCTGTCGGCTTCGGACGCTCTGGATGGCAGCGTGCAGGACGACATGGATGAGTCTACCGCTGGAGACATGGCGAAAGGTCTTAGCGACTGTGAACTTTCTGCGAACGTCTCTGGTGAGTAGGCTGTGCATGATGAAATCATATATTACAGTGCAGGAATACCAAAATAAAATAAAGAAATCGACACAAATAATATACACATATATTTACTTCATTGTTTTAAATTATATTACATATCTACCCGTGTTGTTTTTATTGTGTCTATACATTTGGGATGAATTCTGGTTTTTAGATGTGAAATTATTAGGTACAATGCCTGACGTGTTATCAGATAAGAGAAGTTCTCAAAATATCCCCTTATCGTAAGTGATTAAATGTTACAGTGTATAACTGCTGTGTTTGATTGTTAGTTTTCCGATTTGATATGCAAGACAGTTAAACCTTTATAAAGAGACAAACGTTTTTTGCAGAGGCCTTGCACAGAAAGTCGGTGTGATTCTGTCGTTTTTGAAGTTTTCCATTTTAATTTAATTTGTTGAAATAAAACATAATTCCCACAGTAATGTATTTGCATATATATTTTTTTAGATTCCAACAATCTAGACGATTCCACTTGCGATAAAAGCGTGGATCAGCCGAAACAGAGGAAAAAACGCTCCAGGGCCGCTTTCTCTCATGCGCAAGTATTCGAGCTGGAAAGACGCTTCAATCACCAGCGGTACTTATCCGGACCAGAGAGAGCAGACCTGGCGGCCTCCTTGAAGTTGACAGAGACGCAGGTTAAAATCTGGTTCCAGAACCGCAGATACAAAACCAAGCGTCGTCAGATGGCCGCAGATTTACTTGCCTCGGCCCCGGCCGCGAAGAAGGTAGCGGTGAAAGTTTTAGTGCGGGACGACCAAAGACAATATAACCCCGGAGAGCTGCTGCGGCCCCCGCTCCTGTCTCTGCAGCCGTCATATTACTACCCCTACGCATACTGCCTTCCCGCATGGACGCTCTCTGCCTGCGCTGGAAATCAATGAGCTAATGGGACATCATGAGAATATTTATTTTTCACACAATAAAATAATTACAAGAGACTATAGTTTGTTTTAAATAAAAAAACAAACATGACTGCTCAAAGGATCGATGTAAACTGCCTCATGGTATCCCTGTTTTACAACGTCTCGGTGTTGGACTATTGTTGAAAATAGCCTGTTGTTTCTGAATGTATGGACTGCTATACACGTATTTCAAATTGTTTTCGTTACCCAGTGAGTTTTGTGTTCCAACATACAAGCCATCTGCTACTAGAGCTCCCGGTGATGACCCAGGTAACAATTTTATTTTCCCCGAGAAATTCTACTGTTATTGGGATTGAGCTGTCGGAACGTTTATACGGCACGTTATCCTCAGGACAGTGAGAGCTAACACTAAACAACACGTGGGCGAAGCCTTGCCTGAAAGTTCCCCAAACATTGCATTTCTAACTAATTCAAAGAAAAACAACGATTAAAAATAACGTTATCAAAAGTATGAGGAAGAAAGAGGAACATTGAATAAAAATAAATGCAACTTTTTACGTGAAACGTTTCAAGATCATTGGGCGTTAGTTTTTCAAGAAACATTATGCAAGAACCGTGACTGAGCTGTGGAGGGAGATTCTGGTGGGGTTCAGTGTTACCTGTTAACTGAAGCGTTATTGCTTTCTCTTCTTCCTGATTTTGTATGGTACAGAAAATCTATATTTGGCACTTTCCCACGCCTAGAGGTAGTTTATATTTTGTCTAATTTCAAAGCTGATATGTTTATCGTTTTGGAAGTGTGTAAAGTTGGATCATCCTGTAGTGATCAGCAGAATGATTTGCGATTTAACTCTTAAAATTTACTTTTCTATAGTTGTGAATTATTCTGTTAACTGAAATAACACATTAAAACTAAATATATTAAAACCCGAAATACTCGTATTTTCAGCGTTTTGTTTATTTAATTGATGGTATGTAAAGTATATGAACATTTTGTTTTTGTAACAAGGAAGCATTTCAATCATTTCCATTTGGGATTAAGGATATACCGATTGGGAGACAGTGATAATATAGCGGCCTAACATTTGGAAAGGCAAAGTATAGACTGAATTTGCATTAATTACTGAGAATCACTTCACCTATGAAACAAAAGTAATCATAAAGTAGTTTTCCATTTCATGTTTAGTTTCTCAGTCGTATTCATTCTATTTCATCTTGCAAAGCGATTAATAATACATTTATCGAAAAATCTTCAGTAAGCCAATGTGGGGAGAGAGACAGTAACATCGAGCTCTCAAACAACTGTGTTTGAAAATTCACTGATTTATTTAATGATCATTGCAACTACATTGACGATGTACTGCGTCAGTTATTTTACACAGTTGAACTCGATTTGCACCTGATAACACGCAGCTCTGCAGAGCAGGAAAATCGAATAGGCTACATGTGACATGCGTTTAATATGTGTGTGACATACGTTGCCGTGACATTTTTTAACTCCCAAAGCCTTGTCTCAATGTCACTTAGCGCCCATGCTATAGCCTACGGTGAATGTTATTATGGATAAAGGCGGACATTTTTTAAGAATAGGCTCTGTATGTGCATTAAGCCTTATACAACGAAATATTGACCGTTTTATTGACCTTCTATGCTAATTAAATTTCAGTCCATAATTATAAATAATATTATTTGTATAAAATGCACTTTACCGTATTATAGATCCTGCTACGCCATATAAGAAGAACATCCATATCATAACATGAAGAATATTTTTTTACAGGAATCCCTCATATGTCTTGTGTATCGCAAAGACCGAAAGCGCACTCACTATTTTTCACTGAACTTATTAAATATTTTATAGAATTCTGTGAAATATCAATAGTTTTAGTAATAAAAAGCCTGTAACTGTTTTGTTGCAGCAATAGTCACACAGCCTAATTCCCAGTACTTGATAAAAGATCTAGTTATATTGCCTATTAGAGGTATTTTTCATTAACAAAAAAATGGAAAGTCTATTTTAATGATACTTAAAATGCGTCAGTAGCGTGCCACTTTGTAATTATCACACTGAGTATAAATATAAGATGTTTTAGTGCAGGTTATTGACATGCTATATTTTACCTTAAATCAAATTATTTGCATTTATGACTTTTCATACATTCTACACTGACAGTGGCAGCCAATGTGGATTTCAAGTCGTGGCTCAATATATCTGAGAAACTTCAAGATAAAGCTTTCAAGGGGAAATTACGGCCGTTTGGCATTCTAATTTGTTTAGTTCTATGTTAAACTATAAATGTATATATATATGAAGTAGGCAACACTGTTCTTTGTTTCGTATAGTTCAAACAGATTTTCTAACCAACGGTGACATACCAACATCTTGTTATAGCTGATTTTACGATCAGAGTGATGCGCAGCCTAGCTAGGGCGCACGTGACGAAATAATAATTTTAAATAGTTAATGGGATCGTAAATTTCAACAACAAACATTCAATATTATGACTTCAGAGCGATTTAAAACATTACTTTTTACACTGTAATTTTAGGAATGGGACAATGAGATCCACTGATTTCTATTTGGATTACCTGCCTGTAGCTGATCAAGCAGCAAAGCTTAGCAATTAGTTTTCACATACATTCTTATACTAAACAAAGCATTTTAACATCACACCTCTTAAAAGCTTTGATACAACCTTGATACAAGAAGTGTTGGCCGTCAGTACTATCAATAACGTTAACTGTCAGTTCCGTGGAATTATTCCGTTTACATATAATGAATATGTTTTATACTTTACTGAACAAGCCCGATTGCGCAAATATTTAAGATATTGGTTGTTTTCACATTTCTAAAATAGATTTTCCATGTTTAGTTCCACTACGTGTTTTTTTTTGGGACCGATTCAACTAACTTGGTTTTGCATAACAGTCCCGTTTTGTTTATTCAAAACTGTTGTTTCTTATAGGCATAACTCTTATTCTTTTGAGTGATACATTAACACATGTAATTCACCTGTAATTAAAATTTAAAAATCAAAGAAAAACTTCCGTTCAAATGATTATTAGCGACTTTTTTAAGACGCAATGAATAACAGAAAATATGACCGAGTAACACTAAAATCACACCCAAATGTAGATCATGCCTGCGATTCCAGTCGTGTTGTTTGGGCGCTGATAAAGGCTTTCTCACTACCTCCTATTCCTCCAAGATAGATATTCATTCTGTAAGCCAGCTATCTAGTTCTGCAACGATGATTCCATTGTTCAGCAATATCAATTGCAGGACAAGAATCCGTTCTCGAAAGAATTTGTCGATTTTCAGTAAAGGCCGACTCCAGTGTCCTGCCACTGCAATGCCTCCATAAAGACACATCTGGTTTAACTCGCTTGATGAAAGTATCTATTAAAATGTGCTTTTTATAACACCAACACATAGGCCTACATGCGTACATACATACATACATATCACACAACATATGATAAAATATTCACGCACCAGTGACACAGTTATTTTCAATAACAAATGTTAGTGATTAGGATGCATGGAGCATATAGAAATGTTTTGCAGGTGTAAAATGAAATCTTACAGGTTTAGGCTTCAGCTTGTTTTAGTGCGACCGCTGGAAATGACACATCTTACTTTCTGCTTGGAGTAGCCTACGTCCATCCTTCAGACGGAATAATCTGTACTAGATTATTACTTTTAATCGACTTCATGCTCTTCGTTGCATACAAAGAAAAATATGAGTGAGCCAAGCTATAATTTGGGCAGGAGGGAGGCTTCCGGGTTCAGTCCCAGGACGGGGCTGAGGTTCCGCTGCTGTGAAGGTGCTTAATGACTCACAGCTATTATGCATACAGGCGTGTGTCTTAAAATAAATAAAAATAAATTAATGAATCCAATGCGCGTTGAATGAAAGTGCTGACTAAGCAAATTAATAATAGGCCTTTTATTTGAAGTTCAACCATGTTCGAATCCAAATAAGGAGTTGACAAAGGGTACTCGTTATTTGTCATATTATTTAAATTCATTAATTTGTTTCTTTATTTGACAGGGACGGTGCTCATTGATAGATAGAAATAAAAAGTCTGTAAATGGGCTAGAATATGCCTATATGCGGGCAAATTTTCATCTTCTGTCTCTGGGCAGTTATTAAAACGACAGCCTAAAAATAGAATTAAATGGCGCATCACAAATGTTGCGTGTACTGTTTACATTCTTACAATGACAAAACAATATGATGGACTTCTATTATTTTGCGTAATCAATGTAAAACTACATAGCTATATATTTTCTCTGTTGATTAGAATGATTTTCTAGCCGTTATTCTCTCTTACGGCGCGTTCAAATGACAGGAAGGAAGGAGAAGCACCTTGCAGGTGGTTGATCAAAACAGCGGATACGCCTGCATGGACAGGCTAAAACCTCTCTCACTGACTGCGTCTAGGCATACGTCTATTTTACCGGGGTTTCTTTCAAACCCCCATTTAAACCTGATAGCAAAACCTTTACTGATACATCCGAAATTATATATCGATCAATGAAACATGGACGTTACTGAAAAAAATATATCCAGTATTCATATATTGTTCTACGCATAAAATATAAATCATAACATTTTAACATTAATTTATCAAACGAAATTCTGGACCAATATTACAGGTGTTAAACAGCACTATAGGCTGTTCTGAATTTGTTTAACCCTCTGGATCCGCCGGCGGGATATGACAGAGATTTATGTTTGAAGTTGATTTTAACAAAAAATGGAATAATAACATTCTAAGTGGTCTCAGATTATTGGTGCTGAGTTTGTGCTGAATAAAAGCACGTGTAATACTTTGGGATAAATGTTTTTTAGATAGGTGAAATATTTAAAAATGTCAAGGCATGGCAGACTACCCCGAAAGTGGCTGAGAGGCCTCAGACTCCAAAGGGTTAATGCTGACGTTAACTGATAATCGATTCTCCAGAAACCAAACAGCAGGCATTGTGCTTCTGAGTGGTGTTTGTGTGCCATGTGTAAGTTAACATCACAGGTGCTCCTCAACCTTGAAACGCGCCAACATCATTAGTAGTTATATAGCATTCTGCCAGGTAAAAACAGCGGGCCCTGCCGTTAGCATGTGCTTGTTCAGACATATTAGCACAGTATTTGCAGATTACAAGCCCCTTTCACGTAAACGAGAGACACCAACAGTATATGTCCAAGAGAACACACATACGGACCTTTTGGGCGAGTAAATAAATGGACGATTAAATGGCAATCCCTTAAATATTTATGCTTACTCTGACAGAACCTAACGGAGAGCTAAAGCTGGAACACACTATATTCCCAGGACAATAGCTACTGTTGAACGGCACGTGCCCTTTCGCCTCAAGCACTGCAGCTAACTTTGGTGGCTCATGTAAATTGAATACAATATCACGACTATGGAATTCATTCATTTGTCAGTACACACAATTTCAATTACAATTTAGGAGTTGTGTTCATGTACTGTTTATTTAATTAGGAACACGTTTAAACGATTTGAAATGCATGACTAATGGTTGGTGCTGAATTGGTTCCTTCTTAAATTGTCCTCTGTATATAGTCGTACAATAGAAATGTGATCATTTTCCTATAAAAAGCCATCCAAATTAATAGGCTATGCTGTGCTTAACCACAAAAATGTTGCATATAAATTATTTTGACCATTAACAATGTTATTAGTTTTAAAAAAGACAAATTGAACTAGCTCATCAAAAGGAAATTATGAATGTTAAGTGGATTTGTTCAGAGTTGTGTTTACTGTCCTACTCCAGTTTGTGAATGAATTATTTAAAATCAATAAATATTAAACTGGACACTTATTAATGAGGTTGTCATCTAATGAAATGGAATTATATTTATAAACTAATTTGTATATTATTTACATATTTAGTGTTAACAAGGAAAAAATCACTATTATCCACCATCCATTATTATCCATTATTATCCAGTGTATTCTAGCCAATACTTATCCGATATCCTGATATAAAAATTCCAGTGGGAAACTATTCCAGTCTATTCCATATCTATATGCGGATCTACAACCAATAATAATATTATGCTACCTGTACAAGGATTTAGGTGAATACAAAAAAGAGAAAATGTTATCTTTTACATTACAAAAGAAGATGTACTCTACTGCGGGTAAAACTGAAAAAACTTGCGGATAAATACAGACTTTGTCCTCTGATCACTCAAACGCATCTGCATGTGCTTCAGCGTCTTTAATATTTTTAAAATAAATGCTGAAAGGCATGGAAGTACATATTTATACAAGTATATTTACACATATTTTCCATTCGCTTTATTTATTGAACGTTTCGGTGTCATTTCAATTCTAAAATCCAAATTATATTTGGAAGTTTAATTCTCCAATTTTTTGCCATTTTGTCGATCGTCCTAAATAAGGAAGATAATTTAGGAGGGACCGTCTGCTGAAATACAATTTAAAAGTTCAGTGTTAAAAGCTGTAATTTATTCGCTGTGACTATTCTGTTTCACCATAGCCTACTAAAGATGAACGTTCCATTTTATTTTCATAAGATTTACAACTTTAACATGGTATCGCAATTTACCGGTTTATAAGAACATCTTTACTATCATGTGAATGCCTGTATATTTTTGGTAAGATTTTGCACGTCAAAGACAATTTCTTTATACACGTTAATAGAGTGCGCTTGACACACATAATGGCACTTAATCAGTGAAATTATTTTCTCTAGCTTGGAGACATGTTCCAGTTGTTGTTCTAGATCACATTTCAGATTTAATGACAGAAAATTACCATTTCAAATGTTACATTTTTGACACTTAAACCCGTGGACCATATGTTTCCGCCAGTGCGGGATAAATCTATTCGAGAATATAAGATAATGAAATTATATTTAAAGATGTCAGGTTACGGTGGCATAATTTCAAAAGACACATTGCTTAGTGTCGCCGGTGGGATTTTCACATGACTATTTTTTTTTCTAATATTGTTTTTTTTCTAAGACAGCGGCAAAAATGAGCATTAATTCAGCCTTTTCTATTGCGTTTCTGTGGGCTACGGAATTGGATGACCACTCAATACCGAGTTCGAAGAAACTATCAAACGAATTTTTAATTTGCTGGACCCGGAAAGGTGAGTCAGTCAGTACTGCAGACTATGCGTCAAAACAGTATAATAAAAATGGTAAAATATAATGCTCAGTAACGTATCGATTTAGATTTACATTTGGAGTGTCTTCGGGTTCACATTTCCTTAAATTAAAGTAAAATGCAAGTAAACCAGGAAAAACTGGAATTACATGAAAACCAAATTTCCGTTAGTGAAGTGTAACTAAAAGGCCGTTCATAAATTAAAAAATGAACAACAGTAAAGACGGTTGTGCACGGTTGTAATATAACGGAAATCCGTGTTACATGACACTAAACGAATGAAGTGGTGATATGATACATGTCATTACTTTTTTTTCGTTGAATTGAGTACTGTACAGTCTAAATGCAAGCGAAATTGGTTGGTAGCCGTTAAGACTAAACCGGAGAGCAGTTAGCAAATCGTTAAGACTTTAGGGCCCCTATAGAAAATATCTCCCACTTACGCAGTACCGGCCGTAGCAGGAGTGGCGCCCTAGGCGAGCATCAGTGCCGGCGTCCCCGGATGGCAAGTCGGCGCCCGCTCAGAAGTCGGCGCCCTAGGCAGTTGCCTATGCCGCCCATAGCACCTGCAGGTGCCAAGATGTCCTGTACCCAGACAGAACGATACACGTGTTTTGTACACTTTCTTTGATGTCGTCTGTGGTTGTGCATGCTGCTTATTAGTTTGGGTTAAATAATCTCGGTGATGACAGATTATCCATTGGCAACACAATATCCACCATATTCATTCAGTTTCTTGCTTTGACCTGTTATATGACATTTATATTTAAACAATATGCTCTCCTTGTTCAGCATTACATTAACAAGAATGTATATTTCACGATTGTTTCTGTTATCTTTAAACATTATATTTCGAGAAAAGAATTACTGAAGTACCCGATTTCATGATATATTGAAGATAGTAATGTCGGAGTAAGCTCTTCTAATTCATTCGGTCTATATTAATTACAGTCAAGAGTTTTTTTGTCACATGAACACAGGGTATAAAGTTAAGTCAATTATGTATGTTTTTATGAGAGAAGTATTTGAATGTCTCCTTGTCGACATCCGAAACGATAAGCGATTATAGAATAGATAACGTCACGCTTAAATACCGATGATTTAAAAATCTAAACAAATCAGAGGGTTGACGTTTGTATTTCCGGTTTGTTAAACCAAAAAATTCGTGATGTTGCTGGTTAAGGAAAGGACTTTAAATGCTGGGTTTTGGAACAAATTATTAAAAGCCTATGAATCAAACTCCAAAGTTTCATGCATATATATACTAAAAAAGAAAAAAATCTTTCTACAGCTGTGATTCTGTTGGGGAAAATTCCATCAAATAATCAGAATTATCCATGTGCAAAAACAACACGTAAAATAATGCAGAAGAATTGCCTTCCGTTGTATCATAACGAAATGCACCAAATTAGCTGTTCATTACATTTACATATTCGGGATTTCCTTATACAGAAGTATAAAGAAATGAAAATGAACATAAAAGATTATAAGCCATGCAAAAGCGCCCCGTTCGTCAATGCAGCGCTCGCTTCCCAGACCCATGCGGGTATCACGGACATAGCTCTATATTGTCAGACGGATTTTAAAATATCAAGGGGTTTGTCCTTTTACGCATCTGACTTAATCTGGCTTTTCACTGTACAGAACACTGGGTGTTTACTTTGTCGCATACATCTAGCCTGTTTATCTATTACAGTACTGCGTGTGATGTCCTCACTATCTCTAGGTTTATGTTGCGCTGTCGCCTATATCGACTGCACTGGTTATCTGTGCAGTATCCTGAAAAACAGTTAACATGCTGTGAAAACAGTGCTACCCCTGCTGCAGGTGTGCTCGTCGTCTCCAGTGGACGGCGAAAAACTAAACTGCGGCGCCCCCATTTTCGCTGCATCACCTCGCTGTTTTGTGCCCGAGGTAAGACATGTACGATCTCTGAATGGTTCAGATGTTTTTGCACAAAAAGGGGCTCTTGTGCTTGGGTGGGGGTGGATGTGGCTGGGATGCCATTCCTGTCGCTTGCGGTGGAGGAGACGTTGTGCTGGTGAAGGTTTGAGTTCTTCATGCAAGAGCTAATGTTGCTCCTGAGCAATGAAGGTAATGTAGGACCACGCGCAGAGGTGGGTTGGGGATAGAAAAAGGCCACAGATAACGCCACCTTTGCAGGTACACGTGACCTGTGCGGGAATATATATAACTACGGCTCCATTTTTTCCAAATAATTCCTGCTGCCTCAAAGAACAAAGCCCTTTGACATAAACACTCAGTGACAACTTTAAGGTGATATTCTGTTTCCTTTGTCCAACCAGTTTTGTTTAGTTTAACTTGATTGAACTTAAATTTATTTTTCAAAACGTATGCCTCGCTTTAGGGTGAATTTAACCCGCATTTTATTTTTTCAGCGTTTACTTTATGAATTACGGTAATGTTTGCTATCTGGCACATTGCTGGCTAAAAAAAGAATGGTGCGAGAATACGTGTCTGTATGTGTCTCTGTGTATAAATTAATGAATCATTCACTTGCAAAAAGACTGATATAATTAACAAAACCGATGTAAAATTCTAACAAATAAAAATTAACCATTTGCCTCAAGCGTAAGTACAAAATTTGATATTATTTTTTACAATTATTTGCACAACAGAGTCACACCAGGGCGTTTAAATGGGTGCGTATGATAAATTGCAGCATCATTAAGACAGAATAATTCAAAAACAGGGAAACGGGAAAGAAAAAGAAATTATTTACTTAAACATTTCAAAACTGTTTCACGAAAAGGCAATTCTAATGAAGCCAAATCCTAGAATTTCAGTTGAAAAAGAAATATCCCTGTAAACTCAAAATGTAACGTAAGGATATAATTGTACTTTTATCCGACTCTAGGCGATAGAAAAGTAGCCTACGATAGATGATAATGTAAAGGGACAAAATCTGTGTAGTTGTTGATAATAAAAGCACATCATCTTCTCCTTTTGTTTATCTGAAGGACTTTAAACATTTTATTTCACAGCTAAATTACAATCATCCTCAGCCGCAGTTCACATCGGCCGCATAGGAGCCAATCGCGGACCGTTCATCTTTAAAACATCGTGCTCTGAAACAACACAGAACACACTGTACAGCTATAAGTGATCTTATCTTGCAGCGTTTCCCCTCTTAATGTACCTAATTTTAAAAAAGCCATAAACACACTGTTCGCAGAGTGCTTTCCTTGAGCCGTCAGGTTTTGTCTAGCTTTGGTTTCCCATTAATGCCCATTTATGCTCCCCAACCCCCTCAAATTAAAAACAAAACAGTCCCGCTATGTCCTCTGTTTGTCGTAACTGTCATTTCTGCTTTTATTTATTACTATTTTTTTCTAAATCTTCTGAGACTTAATAGCTAGGGCCTTGGCCTTCGTATAACTTTTAATAATCTGTGCAGCAAAAAACATTTAGGCTAAGCCGTTTCCCTTTTCGTAGTAACCTAAAGGCCTACATCACATGTCTAAATAAGCCTACCAAATAAATTATTTAGAAGGTATAGAAAAAATACTTCCAAACTAAATAAATAAACGTATTCAAAGTTTTATTTGGCGATGCTAACAGAACACACCTGTAGCACAAATACTGTCGTCTGTATACATTGGGCGAAAAAATAAAACAATTAGTAATCAATGTGTTTTTGTCTAATGAGTTGTGTCGTTCTCTAACTGCTTGTCCCAAATATGAGTGAATATTTGATTTTCTAATTTTGGGTTTACTTTGATTCAAATCTGTATGACTGAAAACCTACAGTCAGCGGAACATTTTGCAATATCAAACTTTCCTCGTCCTGTTTCTTGCAAGAGCGGTTCATTGCGGTTCAGCGCTCGTTCATAAATATACTCTCCCATTTGACCTGGACAGCTATTTGGGTGGCCATGTTAGACATTTAATATATTTTCTGGAATCCTTACTGTCTGAAACGAGCCCTCTGATTCATCATGATTAACACAGCACATGGTAAGGTCATCATGTAATCCCTCCTATACGGCTAACGGAAGATCCAAAATAACAAACTACCAGAAATAAGAGCACTGAACACTGCCGTGGATTGTTATAAATCTAGATATGAATACACCCGGCAATCAATTTACACTTAACATATGCTTCTTTTTTACTTTTAGTAGTTGTACATAATTCACAAATAAATTTTAAAAACTAGGCCTATCTATAATGACACTATAGTCAGAACAATCACCCGGTCTCCATTACAAAAAACGCTCACCTGATACGTAACTTTAAATTGTACTGAACTACAATTATAAAACGATCAACATTTGAGTAATTTAAAAACAGTGTTTTAAAAATATGGTTTTCAAATTTTAAAAACATTTCCAGTCTATTTTTCTACCAGTCATCTGTAATTCTAATGATCTTGTTAGGTGTTTTTTAACGGCGTATTTTACATTTTATTACCAGATCTGCATAATTTAAAGCAATTAGAAAGTCCATGAGGCATGTGGATAATAATTTTCTTTATGGATTAGCGCATGGTTAGAGGTAGGCCTATGACTAGCGGACATCGTTCTTATACACCTTGATTGTTGTTCAGCCAGCCTCGCAAATGCACCTGCATTTTCCCGTTTCCAGGTGCAAGTTCCTACGGCTTCCAAAATACCCATTAGAGGTTTGGTGTGTTCAGGAAAAATGCATTTGCGGTATTGCATTTGAGGCGATAAAGCCGCCGTGTTTCCACATTAACACGACTGTTTAAGCTTGCAAAACATGAATCACCCACAAAATAGCACGTATAATGTCCATCCAGCATTCTGCACGCTGCATGGGCATAGATGGGGCAACGCTTGCTATACGTGGGCAAAACTTTAACATGCCGATAAGATAATCAAGTAACTCGCAAATGACGAAGGAACCCATCTCTTCCTTTTTCCTGCTTTGTGCCCAGATTATAGTCTCATTTCTGATTGCACATGCTGTCTGGGTACCAAAAACAGGCAAGGATACACGACACAAATGGGAAAGATTGAACTTTCCCTTTTTTTTTCTTTTTTTTTGGGGGGGGGGGCGCTTTACCTCCGACCCCGTTTACCATGGCGACGGAGGCGCGTCACAGCTAGACGCATCCATTTACCATGTTCACTAAAAATCGCGGCATCCTTTAAGAAATGGCACTTAAATGTACACTGCAATTATATTTGCGTTGATTTACATTTTTGCACAGCATTTCAAAAAATTGATCTGTCAGTGTATCGGTAAACTAAGCAATAGTCTCCCTGGGTGAATACAATGGTACATATCCAGCTCCAGCTCCTGCACGAACATGGCGCCTGGTTGCTTAGCGCTGGTCCTTTTAATCTCTGTCTGAACAGGTTCGTCTCCTGTTTGTATCACGGTATCTGTCGGCAGCATGTCGGATTCAGAGGAAGAGAGCCGTGATCGACAGCTGAAAGTCGTGCTGATCGGAGACGGAGCCTCGGGAAAGGTGGGAGATTTTCGGGTTTGCAGAGGGGGCGCATCCGCTTAGGCAGCTACGGCTGCACGCCAGCCCAGCTTTTAAATACTGACTATGTGGTTTAAATGTAGCACTTCCCCTCTTGTCGGTTCATTGACCCAATCTGTCCCCATGGGCGGTGTAGTGCCGGGTGATGGTCAGCCGATGCCGAGACAGCTGTCTATTCTACTTTGTGTTATTAATTATTAGTAACGTCGCGACGTTCTGTAGTTTATAAGTATGTACATTTGAAGGCACGTGATCTCATTTCATTGTGCGAGACACCTTGTAAGTGTTTTATTTAAAGCACTCCTAAGAACTCTGAAAGATGGACATACTATGGACACATTATGAGAAACCGGCTGTTTTTGTTTTGATATGAGCCTAACACCAAGCTACTAACACCAAGTCTAACGTGATGACAATTTTAGTATTTCACAACATCCCTGGTCCCCACTGCACACAGTATACTGCAAAAAAATCAAATCAATTAATTAAATTTAAACAAAAAATGTCCCAAATTGAACTTGATAGAAATGTTGTTTGGGGGGGGTGAAAATCGATTTGGAAAATGCATCCTTGTGTTTTGAAACAGGGATGCTGTTTATGGTATGATATACGGTGTCGTTTATTATTTTTCTGTTGTTTTATTGTAGAATGATCTGATAATACGAATTAAACCGCTTTGTTGCATAGCGGCTTCCCCTGGTTACGGTTCGAATGCGGTGCTTGCTTTCGGGGCGGGTATATGAAGGCGGTGTAACTTGATTTAGCAGCCTTCGGGATCATCGTGGATTGTCAGCCACCAACAGCTTTAAACTGTTCATCATGAGGGATCACACTTGGTTTGCAGTGGGGTAAAAGCACCTAGTGAATAATAGCACCCACCAAACAAGACCTTCAGAAACTCACTTTTTACTTACTTGGCAGAGTCTCTTAACTTGGGGAATACTTACAGTTATCGGTGCTCAGAATTGGGCCATTCACTCCAACCACTGCCGTGCGATAACTCTCATGTTCCGCAAATCCGTATTTAATGAAGCCTTGCTTCGTGCAATAGATAAAACCCAGCAATACAGAATGATATGCAGCAAGTTTAGTATCGTCGGTAATGAGAACATTTCCCCAGAAGGTAAATTCAATAACTAGCCTGAGAACATAATAAATTTACAAACTAGAGGAGGCCATTCGGCCCATCAAACTCGTTTGGAGTGATTACAAACATTTCTTCATTAAATGCGAAATCCACCATATTTAAACAAAAATAATCAGCAAATCTCCATTAGCTAATATTTTTATATTCTATTTCTATTGATGTTTATTTAAAGTAATGAAAGTAAGCAACTTATTTTTTTTTAACTAGTTATTTTTAATCCCCAGTTCATTTAAGAAAATCTATGAAATTTGAAATCACAGGAGAATATAAGTCTGGCTAGCAGGTAGCCAGAGCAGTGTACAGGGGCTTCTGTCCCTGCAGATTTCGGAGCTAGGTGTGGCCAAGTTATACCCACGTCGCATTCATAAAACATACAATTTTACAAGCAGAGCCTGTCCCAGGTTCCAGTAAACCTGCTACCTCCATTACGTACGGAAATAAGACATTGATTGGTGATTGGTAATGTGGCGAATCTTGCTGTTCAGTCATTCTATTCTGACCCTGATTTATGTACGTATATCGCATGCGCAGCACTAAGAGCAAACATGGTGAAAAACCTCCCACCAAAGTCCCTGCTTGCAAATTTTTAAAAGAATCTACCCGTTTTTATGATGACTAATTTACAGTAACATAAGTTGTTAACTTTGCAAAATTATTTTTTTTAATGTTCATAAGAGGGAAGAAGAAACCGTTAATTCGTTAGTTTACCCAGTTGTAGGTAAACCGTAAACTTTTATCGGGTAATTAATGAATTATGATTTGATTTAAAGTCGTGGTTGGAGCATTGGTGACTGTCCCAAATTGAATCCCAGGTGTGTTTGGGGGAGGTAGTTGCAGGGTGGCTCTCAGGAGGTGCACAGCAAGCCCTGCGACGAAATTTGCACCAGTGCAGCGCGTGCTGTTTACAGCAAAGTGGGCCGGTTGTCATGACGACCCCAAGCAGTTTCCTTCAGAATGAACCTCCAAACCCTCAGCGGATATGAATGCACTACTATGGCTTAAGTGCTTTTGGTTCTATTTCACCCCCCCCCCCCCCATTTCTTTTCCCAAAAAACCCAAATGTAATGTTATTTAAACATAAGAAGAAATAAATGCCTTCAGTATGAGGATCCCTGTTTTTCCCTTTTCTCTTTAAACAGTGAATTAGTGGCATGGATTCCTGACTGAGCGCATACAGAAGCCCTCATTCTCGCTGGATAAATCCGCCCCCGGGCGGGGGGGGGGGGGGGCGGGGGGGGGCGCCCCCGCGCGCGGGGGGGGGGGGGGGGGGGGGGGGGGGGGGGGGGGGGGGGGGGGGGGGGGGGGGGGGGGGGGGGGG
>JAODKC010000016.1:19943019-19954478 GCA_026777985.1 Mormyrops attenuatus | reverse complement strand
TTCTCGCTGGATAAATCCGCCCCCGTGCTGCCCCCCCCCCCCTTCCCCCACCCCCCATCACTATGGTATCATCCTGGATTCATGCCAGGTGCCAGCTTGCCTCTGAATGATTTACCTGCCTGCATGTTTTAAAAAAAATTAAATACAACCCTGGTTGCTGATGTTTGAATAGGTACATTGACTGACGTTTGGCCTGCAACCCCCCCCCCTCCTTTTTTCTGCTTCTTCAAATACAAATTTACTCAGCAAATTGCAATCGGATGAGTTTTTCTTGGAGCGGCCCACTGTTGTAATTCCCCTCGCGGCTGTCAATTCGCAGACACTGGGAAATATTTAACTTTCCCCCCCTACCTGAAGTGGAACCTTCATTTAAAAAAGAAAATAAATAAAGCATATAGTGGTAGTAGGAGTAACAACAGTGTGCCAAATATATATGTGTACACTGTGTGTGTGTGTGTGTGTGTGTGTGTGTGTGTGTGTGTGTGTACGCGTATATATGAAAAGGGCACGTTAAAACCGCACGTTAGGCTGCCGGAGGTGTAGCAGCGGGTGCCTGGGGGGCTGAGTCTCCTTGTAGTGACATGCCCTCACTCTTGGCCCATCAGCCCATCTCCCTGCCGCCCCTAATGGCTCCCACAGCTCCCCACTGTGACAGCACAGGTAACGCTAATGTCTTGCCAGCAGCAAGCGACTTCCACATCTCCCTCCCTGTTTTTTTTTTTTTTTTCCGTCCCTTTTCTGTTCCTTTTATGCCCCCCCCCCCCCCCAAGTTACTGTGGTGCTTACATGCCCAGGTTGCTGCAGAGCTACCGGAAAGCCGTGAAAATGGGGCAGCTAAGCCGATGCGAGCATGTGGGAATGATTTTTCTGTCTTTTCCCCTTACTCCAGTATTGTTAATGATCATTTGTGCTACTAGAACCAAGATCAAGAAGCACTTTTCCTGTTGTGTCGGACACTCGGAGTCCCATACATGCCACTCTGTTCCCGTCTTTTTTGAATTTTTTTCTTTTAGGCCAGCAGGATGCCAGACACACGCTCCCTGCCGCCTCTTCTTGGCACTGTCATCTTTTCCTGCTGCTCTTACGTATTTTTTTTTAAATAAGGACCTTCTGAGGAATGGTTTTGTGGCTGCCTGTGCTTCGGAGGGCTCTCCGTCTCTTCGTCTCCAGTGCTCTCCTCTAAAATTAGCTCCCACGTGCTGTACTTTCTCCCGCTAAACGTTTGTCTCATTTTATCCACGTCTCATCCATCAGGGCGAATTAAACTTGGCAGTACCGCTCCGCGCTGTGAATTCCCGAGCTTTTACAAATCAATCATGTCTCCTTCTCTCTTTTTCTTTCTTCGTTCTCTTTGGGGGTGGGTAGGTGGGTTGGGGGGTAACAGCCGCGTGTCTGTTTTTTCCCGCGGCTCTGCCGCCCGTCTTGTCCGGGATGTGGTTGTACCAGAGTGATCATCTGCTTCTCCTTATTCCAAAGTGTGATTTACCCCCAATCATTTAGGGTGCGTGATAAGATGGAGGGGGTGTTTCCCAGCAGAATAACGCTTCTTCACTGGAGGAACCTTGATGGAGAATAATGGGAGATTTCGGACATTTATGTGCACATGTGTGTTTGTAAGGCTGGAATTTGGTGCTTCCTGTCTTCTTTCAGACATCGCTTGCCACCAGGTTTGCTCAGGAGGCCTTTGGGAAGCAGTACAAGCAAACAATAGGACTGGACTTCTTTCTGAAGAGAATCACTCTGCCAGGTGAGATGCCTTTGGGGGGGGGGGGGGTGCTTCTTTTTGCACCTGCAGGAAAGGTCCCACACCGAGGGATTCTCACCCCAAACTCCCCCCTTACTCAGTGGAACAAAAAGACACTAGAAGCTGTCAAGTTCATAGTAATGGAGAGGGAGTAAATGATCATGCCCAGAGAGGGAGGAATCTCTGCAGAGAATGTTCAGATTAAATGCTTTAACACTGCGGTGAGGATCTGTGATAGTGATGGACAGGCGGGCCCTGGGCCAGTGAGGAGTAGAGCTGTCAGTCACAGACGAGGGAAAGTACCTGCCGGGCCACATGTAATGCTGATGATGCAGTTAGCAAGACGTAAAAAGTAAAAAAAATAAATAAAAACAATTCTGCAGCATGTTAATTAATTAAAAATTTCATATAGCTTTATTGAAGTTAACACACTTTGAAATATTTCAAGTTTCAGTCATATTTAAAATTGAAATTGTGTAAACTTTCTCCGTAACATTAAAAAAAAATTATTCTCCACACTGTTGCTGACTAATTTGTCTTGTTTGTTTTTTTAAGCATTTTCTTTCTTCTGAAAGTTTTTGGGAAAATGCTACTTTCCTTTTTAAGGGAAATTTGACAGCCTGTAAAATATTTATTACATCGAGTATGAGATGGAAATTTAATGCCATAAAATATACTTAATGATCTTTGCAAATGCTTGAGCCTCTCAGGATCAAAAATCATAATTAAAACAATATTTAAGGCATGCAACTTTTTTTCTGCACGACAGTGTTTACTAAAAAGTTTATAACATCGTGTACAAACAGAATGAAGTGATTGACACATTTTAGTAATATTAAAATCTAATTTGCATGCAAAAAATACAAAAACTATTTAAAAAACAACTTAAAAAATCTACCCGTGTGAATGAATTTAAATAACATTTTAAGAATAATAAAGCACATTGCCTTTGTAAAATTCTGGGCATTTGTTTTTAAATAATTGTATACATCACATTTTGGAGTAATTTTCTGTGAAGATGTTTTGCCAGGAGAATTTTTTGTGACACACTGCCACATAAAATGAGGGTCTCCATACACCATCCCATAATAGTCTGTTATATTTGTCTGAGCTTTGAACCTATGAAGAGCAGTTTGTCTCTGTCTGTTTAATATTGGGCATGACGTTTAAATTTAGTGATGACACACCCCAGCACACAACAACAAAATGTCTCCTCTGCATTTAACCCATATGTGACGTCGTGACATAGCAGGGGGCAGCTAATTCAGCACCCAGGGAGCAGTACCTTGCTCAGGGTACCTCAGTGGTGCCTTGCTGGTCGGGGATTCGAACCTGCAATCTTTCAATTTCACATGCACTTCCATAATCATTAAGCCACCACTGCCTTAAATGTGTTGAGGGTGAACCACAACACATCCTGACACTACAATTCTTACTGCGATGTATGTGCAGGGCTGGGGCCGGCCGGTGAGGACGTGCTAGAGGTGTGGTTATGTCCTTTACTACTTTATGCTGCAGTTCAGTAAAATGGCTGCCCTTAATGCGCCCCCTACTGCCTAGGATCTCCAACTGCATCTCAATTTTCATTTTCTGGTCTTTTTCTGTCTCTCTGTTTCGCTCTCTCTCCCTCTCCCTTTGTGCTGCTGTCATTTTTTTTTCTCAGCCTCTGTCGATTAAAATACCGTATCGGCAAACTCTCTATTTGCCCCGCCCCCTCATCCAGCACAAGGCCTGAGAAAATGAAATCACCATTTTCTTCATCGACTGCAGTGCTGAGTGTAAATCACCCAGCTAGACAGAAAAGGCCAGGACTACCGGAGGTACTGACCCCAAAAATGTGTGAGGACACGGCAGGAGCCTGAGGAGTAGCTTTGGGTGGCTGGGTGACTTGAGGGTTAGGATTCTGTGCCCATGATTGGAAGGTTTCTGGTTCACATCCTGGGATTGGCAGAGCGATTTCACCATTGGGCTCTTGAGCAAGGTCCTTAAACTGCAGTTGCTCCAGGAACTGGCTGACCTGCTTCCTGAATGTAATAATGGAGTTCTGTGGATCAGGGAACGGTCCTGGCTTTCGGACAGTCAGCCTCAGCTTGTGTTTAAAATAAATGCTGTGTGTGTGCTTTTGCGGTAAGGAGGCAGATTCTTCTGCTGTATAGTCTGCAGTCACTGACTGTGAACACGCACATTTTTGCGTCTCAGTGAGTAAAAATACCAGTGTGTGCCCAGTCACTCCGGGCCCCCCGGACGGCCTCCCAGGGCTCGCTCCTGGGCCTCCGAGTAGGGGCCCAGGCTGTGCCCCAGTCATGGCTGTGTGGCCCCCACTTACAACGAACTATCACTCCCCCAGCCAGACGTACACTGTCCCCCCCCCCCCACAAATTGAGGTCTCTCTTCGAACCAGTATAAACTCCGCAGTGTGCAGTCCTCCTGGTTTTTTTTCCGTAGGAAGAAAATATTTATTTTGATTTGGTTTTGTGCCTCTCTCCTACAAATTGGGGAAGAAATCCTAAACGGATTCTGTTATTTTCTGTTTAATTATCATTATTTTTCTTAACACCACATATATTTTCTCTCCCTCTCATTCCTTGGCTAAAACCCGCTCCACGCAAATGGCCATAACTGGGCTCCCTGCTACCTTTCCTTCATCCTGTCTTTTTTTTTTGTTCCTTCTCTCCCTCCACCCGCTCAAGCTGTTTAAATTACAGGGTAGGGGTATCCATTCATCCCCTGGCTTGTGCCCCTCAGATATTCTTGGCTGGGAGGAGGGCACGCCATGCCAGCGGTCAGGAGTCGAAGTAAAAGATTAATCTCGCATTTATTATTTCTAAACCCTGCTCATAAACCCTTTCCAAAACACGGACCTCCACTCTCTGAGATAAATCGGGACACTTCTCTTAATTCAAAGAATGCTCTGAAAGTCTCAGAACATGGGGAATAAAGATTAAAATGTGTTTGACGTGGTACTTTGTATGCCCCTGAAGTGTAAAGTGTGTAGGGTGTCCCGTTTCTAAGGCCTGTCAAATTAACAATGTAAACTGGATGCAAGCTTAAAAAGCATCTTTGGCTGATTTCTCTGTTCTTATCTGAAAAGCACCAAAACTAAACACTTGAAACACCCAGGCTTGTAAAGGTATAGCTCAGGAGCTGTGTAGCTTGATTAGTGTGCAACTGGGGAGATTTGCATGGCAGATTTGGGGGGAGGCCCAAGACTGGCAAAACAGAAAAGATGTAACCCACCAAGAACTTCATTTATTAAGCTAGTGTTGGATTCACTGGATGAATGTTCACTGACTGTAGGAAACTGCATTCTGCTATTTGCACCTCTTTGATATGTGGCACCATTACCATTATGCACCGTTCCGGAAATACTGTGCATATATTCCTGTATGCCCTTGTGGTCTCATACTTCTTTGTATGTTATGAATTTGTGTCTATCCCTGTGTATATATCTATCGTTCTTTATTGTCACTGCATTTTGTATGTCCTGATGTGCTGCTAAATGGCATTTTGCTGCTTTTTGTGCAGTGACTATAAAAACGGTTTTTAACTGTGATGAAATTGCACACATGATTCTCTGCGGTGCATGTGTGTCTGTCTCTGTGTGTGTGTCTGACTATGTCTATGTAGATACAGGCTGTGAGAATCTGGCAGTCAGTGAAGGTGATTTTTTTTCCCTCTGTCCTCCCATCAGGCAACCTAAACGTCACACTGCAGGTCTGGGACATTGGGGGCCAGTCCATCGGAGGGAAGATGCTGGACAAGTACATTTACGGAGCTCAGGTAGAGGTTCCAGCCCAGACTCTCCTTGGTGGCAGAAACGATCCCGGTCCAGCCTCTCCATGGTAGTGGACATGGTCCCAGCCCGGCCTGGTCTCTCCTTGGTAGTGGACACGGTCCCGGCCTGGCCTGGTCTCTCTTTGGTATTGGACATGGTCCCAGCCCTGACTCCGGCCCTTCCATGGTAGTGGATGCGGTTCCGGCCCGGCGTGGTCTCTCTTTGGTAGTGGACACGGTCCCGGCCCTGACTCCGGCCTCTCCATGGTAGTGGACACGGTCCCGGCCCAGCCTGGTCCCTCCTTGGTAGTGGACATGGTCCCAGCCCGGCCTGGTCTCTCTTTGGTAAAATACACGATCCTGGCCCAGCCCCTCCATGGTAGTGGACACGGTCCTGGCCCAGCCTGATCTCTCTTTGGTAGTGGTCATGGTCCCGGACTCCGGCCTCTCCTTGGTAGGAGACGTGGTCCCAGCCCAGCTTCTCCATGGATGTGGATGTGGTCCCGGCTTCTCCGTGGTAGTTAACATAGTACCCTCCGGGCGTCTCCGTGGTAGTTAACACAGTACAGTCCAGGCAACTCCATGGTAGTTAACATAGTACCCTCCAGGCATCTCTGTGGTAGTTAACACAGTACAGTCCAGGCAACTCCGTGGTAGTTAACACAGTACCCTCTAGGCGTCTCCATGGTAGTTAACACAGTACAGTCCAGGCATCTCCATGGTAGTTAACACAGTACTGTCCAGGCATCTCCATGGTAGTTAACACAGTACAGTCCAGGCAACTCTGTGGTAGTTAACACAGTACCCTCTAGGCGTCTCCATGATAGCAGACGTGGACCTGGCCAGGCCTCTCCGTGGTGGCGGAAGCAGTCCCAGCCTGACCTCTCTGATGTAGTGTACGCAGCCCCAGCCAAGCCCAGCCTAGCCTCTCTATGGTAGCGGATGGGGTCCCATCCCGGCCCGCTCAGGCCACTGGGCCTCTCTGTGGGAATTCTCAACATTTTTGCTGCCACTCACCCACAATCTGTTAGCATATCTCCATTAGGCTGCGGGGTTAATTACCTTTAATACTAATATTAGTGTAACATGACTCAGTGGGAGCAGCCAAGTTTACGAAGCAGCTGCTAACACAGCCTGTGTGCGTGTGTCAGACGTGGCAGGGGGGGCATGGTGTCTCTAATGTAATCTGTGACACCGGCACTGTTTGAGGAGATGTCCATATATAAATGTAGTGCCCTCCTGTTGGGAGGGGGCTGTACCCAGAGAATAAAATCTGACTGGGGGAAATGAAACCCCCTCACTGCCAAATCGGAGGTGATCTTAGTGGGAGCTCAGCTCTGGCATTTGGAGATAAGTTTCCTTTCCCGCATCTGTGAATAGCTGAGAAACGGAGTGAACTTTCCCCTCGCACAGAGCTCAGGCTGGCTCCTGCAGCCTGCCCCGCTCCTGCTAAGGGCGGCCCGAATCGCTGTGTCCCGCCACACACTCTCTCAGAGGGGGTCCGGCTGGCTTTTGGGACAGCAGTGCCACCTACTGTCCAGTCACACAAGCCCTGGTTTGTAGCATATGACTACGGGCTGAATTCCGCAGATCTCTGACTTTGAATGAACTCCTGCGTATCTCTACGGCTTTTATCTCGTCACGTGTCTGATAGTTGTCATTGTATTTTTTTCTTACATCATTTGTCACTCGTGACAGGGAGTCCTGCTGGTCTATGACATCACAAACTACCAGAGCTTTGAGAACCTGGAGGACTGGCTGGGGATGGTCAAGAAGGTCAACGAGGATTCCGACGTGCAGCCCGTCATCGCTCTGGTTGGCAATAAGAGTGAGTCATGACCCCCATGCCCTCCGGTGTCCTCAGCACCTCTGTCGCTCCCTGTGACCCTGCTGGCATCCTGGCCGGCCATGCCTCACCTCGTGTGGGGCCGAAGAGTGAGCCATCTGGAACTTTCCGCGAGGAAGGCTGCCAGAGCACGTTAAAGCTCCCCCAGAAGAATGGGGCGGGTGAGGGGGGGTGGCGGCCGCTGCCATGTTTTCTGTCAGCTCCAGGGGGCTCATGGGAGCACAGATCCTGCTGGTTTATTGGTCTGGAAGCAGAGAGGAGCACTGAGCTTCAGTCTGACACACTGATGCCTTTGTGCTGCCATGGCGTCTTTGAGCCCTCGTCACTCTCTCCTGCTGCCTGTGTGTGTGTGTGTGTGTGTGTGTGTGTGTGTGTGTGTGTGTGTGCGTGCGCGCGCGCGCGCTCGAGCAGACGGGCAAGGATGTGTGTATGTGTGCATGCAGATAGGAGAGTGTGTGTCTCACTGCATGTGCAGATGTGGGGCACAGGCATATACATACATTCATGTGGTCAAATGGTGTCCTGTTTGTTTGCTTGTGTTACTGGAGAGATGCCCCTCATTTCAGGGCACATGGTGGAGGTGCTGTGGGGGGGGGGGGGTTTGTGCAAATTCTGGCTGCAGGTGGAGGTGGAGGAGTGCGGCAGAGGTCGGGGTTCGGGATCCATGTGTTTCCCTGTTGGCCCCCCCCCGTCTCTGTGAAATGTCAGCAGGCCTTGTTCTCTCCGATACTCCTGGCTATGAGACGCGCCTAACGATCACCCATAAGAGTGAAGGGCCAAAGCCGGCGCCTGTAAGAGTGAAGCGCCAAAGTGGGCACCCGTAAGAACAACGGGCCAAAGCGGGCCCCCGTAAGAGCGAAGGGCCAAAGCGGGCGCCCATAAGAATGATGGGCCAAAGCCGGCGCCCGTAAGAGCGACGGGCCAAAGCCGGCGCCCGTAAGAGCGAAGGGCCCGTAAGAACGACGGGCCAAAGCCAGCGCCCGTAAGAGCGAAGGGCCAAAGCCGGCGCCCGTAAGAACAACGGGCCAAAGCGGGCCCACGTAAGAGCGATGGGCCAAAGCCGGCACCCATAAGAGCGAAGGGCCAAAGCGGGCGCCCGTAAGAGTGACGGGCCAAAGCCGGCGCCCGTAAGAGCGAAGGGCCTAAGCAGGCGCCCGTAAGAGCGAAGGGCCAAAGCCGGCGCCCGTTTCTGAACATGGGCACGTGCAGGTCGCCACCATAGCGGCGTCTGGTGCCAGTGTCTCCCTTGGCCTCACCCTGCCGCCCCTGCCTTCACAGAGCTCTACAGAGAGGTTCTGCACCATCATGCCACCCAGGCTCTTGTGCTAAATAATAGCACCTCCCAGAACAACTGGGAGAGGAAAGCAGTACAAGGTTTTACTGAAAATACACACAAACACACACAGAGTGGCCATTAAAAGTAAAGCAGCGTTCGTGTCACCCTCATGGCCAGGATGATTCTGTAATGCTTTAAACACACACACACACACACACACACACACACACACACACACACACACACTTACAGGTTTGTAATTATATCTTTATGGGGACTCTCCATTCATTTCTATGGGGAAAACTCTAACCCCCACATGACGACCTTAACCCCTACCCAGCCCTAACCTTAACCATAAGTAACCAAACTAAATGAGACTTTTGGCATTTTTCCTTTTTTGATTGCATTTACAGATCTTTCTGGGGATCTGAAAAATAGGTCCCACAATGTCAAAATGACAGGTTTTCATCACATTGTGGGGTACATTTGGTCCCCACAATGTAATATAAACACAATCCACACACACTCATCCTCGCACACACATTCTCACACACTGCCACACGACACATACACACACACATTCACTGTTACACTGACATACACACACGCACTCACACGCTGACACACTCACATACTCAGCTGGAGTGCAGGCCTGTGCCCTGTTGGCAGTGCAGGGATTCTCAGCCCTCTTACTCTGCAAATACACAGCAGTGTGTCTGCTCTGCTCCTCAGTGCCACCCGCTCTGCCTGGTGTCCTCCCTGCAGGCTCAGCACGGCTCTTTATCGATACCTGTAGATGGTTCCTCTGCCTCCCACAACCCGGCCCTCCTTCACTCTATGCGATGCTCCTCTGGCTTTTGTCTGTATTGAGTAGTATGTTTTGGACAGTGTTCTTTAACACTTACTAGGACACTCACCTTGGAGCAGGACCTGTGCAGTACTGCCACGCTGTTCTTAACGGACTCTCCGGAGGGGGGTGTTATATGGTGTCCATGGCGACCACTCTGACCGCGTGTGTTTGAGGCCGCATGGATCAAGCTTTCAATCAGAACAAACGACTGTGGACCGTCTAAGCCTGAGAATGACCAGGAGGTCAGTACGGCGCAGGCACCCATGGAACAGTATTGACTGGCAGCGCCACTTGGAGGCCAGCATGTCACAGTGCATTAGGGCTGCACGATATATCATTTCAGCATTGTCATCATGATGTGTGCATGCATGGTAATCGCATCGGAGGACGTGCAATGTCAGGTAAAGCAAATTAAGTCAAACATGCAACAACTTTTTTGCTGCTTGATACAAAAGGAAGACTCATATGGTTCTTATTTTTCATGACCAATCTAGCCTGTCTGATATAATTTACCCCATTTAATGGTCTTTGGATGCACAGAGTTTGTTGCTAGGGAGTGGCATGCAGGCTGTGCATGCACAGTAAACCAGCAATCACTATTAGGGTTATGGCAATGTGTGATATTAATTAATATCCACATCGTATGTTATGCACATGCAATTCTCACATCTCAAGCGCTGAGATAAGCAGGATTTTTCATACCTCCATACCGTCCGGACATCATACCGCAGTATATGGTATTTATAAAAACCACATTATTTTGCAGTACAGTTCTGGTATTTCGAAATCTTGGTGATAAGATTCCCTGAGAGCATGTGGTGGGGAGGATTAAGTTTTGCTAAAACAGTTTTACTTTGTCATGGAAAACAAAATTTTGCAATTTTAATGCTTGTTCTTTTTCAAGATTATCTAGTGTATGTTTAAAAAAATGTTTGCCATCGCTGGTTCTGCATGAGTGCTGCATATGCCAATCATAAATCCTAAAATATTAATTCTCGCTGTTTAAATCAGTCATAGAAGTGTTTGTGAGAAATGTGTTTTGTATTTCTTTGCTTGATAAAAATTGCAATATTGGTCGCAAAAAGAATTCCATCGCATGTATAACAGCACAGATGTCCCTCTGACCTCCTGCATTTGAAATTGTCAGAACCACTGCCATTAAATTCACAGGCATTTTTCTAAGACTGTTTTTCAAAATCCATTTATTATTCATGGCTGAGTCTCTTCTGGAATGCTGTCAGGTGACTAAGGAGCACTCTACTGAATATATGCTGTATTTTAGTGTTTTTTTGAGAAACAGTTGGGTATTCTTTTTGTTTCGAGAATTTATTCAGAAAGAATATTAAAAATACTGCTGTAATTATGTCCACTTGTGTGGGTCTCGTGTTTATAGGTTTCTCTCGATGCGGCCCCCGGGCTGGTGTCACGCTCCCTGGGCTCGGAGGTGTTACCCATGCTGAGCTGAAACTGGGGGGCCGCACTGTTATCGCCTCATCGCAAATGGGTCGTCCGAAAGCCAGCTGCGCCCCACAAGTAGAACATGTCTTTCCTTGCGGGTGTGTGTGTGGGGGGGGTGTCCATTGACATGTTCCCCTCTGAGTTTAAACAGCAACACCCCCGCCCCCCTGTCAAGGTCCCTGAAGCATTCATCACTTGTTGCCCAGACCCTTATTTGGTCTGACTTAAATGGGTTCAGTTCTCTTAACCTCAGACCATTACTCAGGGCCCGGAGCCTGCTTTGCTGTCAGGGGAAGCGTTTCCCACCGCAGATAAAGTCGTCCTTCTGCACTTTGCGTGGATCTCCCCCCACCCCCCCCGTGAGGTGTCCCTGCGGCCTTCGAGGAGCCCAGGCAGTCCCGCACCGGGGGGGGGGGGCCCGCCCGCGCCCCGGGGGGGGGGGCGCGGCGGGGGGGGGGGGGGGGGGGGCGGGGGGGGGGGGGGGGGGGGGGGGGGGGGGCCCCCGCGGCGC
>JAODKC010000016.1:19909706-19929089 GCA_026777985.1 Mormyrops attenuatus | reverse complement strand
CCATACAGCTTCTGTACTTTTGTTTTTATCAGTGAGTTCCCTTGCCTGCAAGTTTTCTTTTACGTATACTGCAACACCATATAATTCATTAATATTGCTTTTCTGTAGGAAAGAAGACAGCTGACGGACTACAACCTTTTCCATGATCTTTGAAATAAACAGAAGATTTGAGATGGGTCTGTAGTTTCCTAAAACACTAGGTTCAAGATTTGGTTTCATTAGGACAGGTCTGATAACAGCCATTTTAAAAGGTTTTGGAACATATCCAAGCCTAAGAGATGAGTTTAACACATTTAACAGGGTAATGCTAATCTGTGGTACAATTTCCTTAAAGAATTTTGTAGGAACTGGCTCTACGAGGCTAGTAGAGGATTTACAGGAGGAAACTGGGCTCAAAAGTTCTGATTGCTTAATAGGAAGGAAAGATTCAAAGGTCTCATTATTGGTAGGCATAAGGCTAGCAGGAGGCTGGCAGCCATACGTAGCTGCAGATGTGCACTGGATGGACTTTCTAATCTTAGTTATTTTACCATTAAAAATGTAATAAAGTCATCACTCTTAAGAGCTTGCAGGACTTGCGAGTTTAATGAAGAATTCTGTGTTAACCTAGATATGGATTCAAATAAGAATTTAGGATTTGTTTTGTTCACATCTATTAATCTGGAGAGATACACAGACCTAGCAGTCACTAGTGCTTGTCTATATTTAGAGAGGCTCTCTTTCAGGGCAGATTTGAAAACTTCTAGTTTAGTTGAGTGCCATTTGCGCTCTAGCTTGTGTGATGCCTGTTTGAGTTCATGTGTATGAGCAGTGTACCAGGGGGCAGGTTTCTTATCTCTATGTTGTATCTTCTTAAGTGGACCTACAAGGTCTAGAGTGCTGCGAAGGGATTTTTCCATGTCTGCAGTTAGCTGCAGAAACAGAGGATAAGGGATACAAACCTATCACACTCGGTGAGGGGAATGGTCCATCTGACCTGGTTACAGAAAAACAGAGGATAAAGGATACAAACCCATCACACTCAGTGAAGGGAGACAGTCCATCTGCCCTGGGCACAGAGAAACAGGATAAGGGACCCAATCCCGTCACACTCAGTGAAGGGAGACAGTCCGTCTGCCCTAGGTACAGAGAAACACAGCATAAGGGATACAAAGCCATCACACTCGGTGAAGGGAGACTGTCCGCCTGACCTGGGTACAGAAAAACAAAGAATAAGGGATACAAACCCATCACACTCAGCAAAGGGAGACCGCCCTACTGCCCTAGGTACAGAGAAACAGGATAAGGGATACAAACCCATCACACACAGTGAAGGGAGATGGTCCGTCTGACTTGCGCACAGAAAAACAGAGTATAAGGGATACAAACTCATCACACTCAGTCAAGGGAGACAGTCCGTCTGCCCAGGGTACAGAGAAACAGAGGAAAAGGGATACAAACCCATCACCCTCAGTGAGGGGAATGGTCCATCTGACCTGGGTACAGAGAAACCGAGGATAAGGGACACAAAACCATCATACTCAGTGAGGGGAGACAGTTTGTCAGCCCTGGGTACAGAGAGACAGATAAAGTGATACAAACCCATCACACTCAGCGAAGGGAGACAGCCCTTCTGCCCTGGGTACAGAGCAACAGTATAATGGACACAAACCAATCACACTCAGAAAACAGAGAAAACAGAGAAAAACAGAGTATAAGGGATACAAACTCATCACACTCAGTCAAGGGAGACAGTCCGTCTGCCCAGGGTACAGAGAAACAGAGGAAAAGGGATACAAACCCATCATCCTCAATGAGGGGAAATGGTCTATCTGCCCTGGGTACAGAGAAACAGAGGATAAGGGACACAAACGCATCACTCTCAGTGAGGGGAAACAAATGTATGTCTGGAGTAGTAGCAGATACAGAGAATAAAATGTAAGGTGGTAAATACATTATCCTTTCCTGTCCTGGTGCTCATTATGCCATTTTAAATTCATGCCTCAGTGCCACCATCCGTAGGTAAAAAGTGAAGGATCTACATCTGTCTATAATCAGCCATTTGTTCTTCATGTCTGTCTTTGTCTTTCTCTCAGTCTGACGCTCCTGTGGGACGTGGCTGAGGACATTTGGGGCAACGTGGAGGGAGGCCACATGCCTCATTAGGAGCGACATGTGGTCCGGACCCATCTCAGACTGTGGGCTGGGGGCTGCGTCCAGTACACTGCTGGGGAGTTAACTATCAGACCCTCTCCCAGATAGATCTGCATACCTACAGCAGGAAAATATCTAAATACACACACAATGTACACTGAGAGACACATGAAGCTCTGTTCAAATGTATAAAGAAGTATGAATAACATAAATACAAAGCCCTCTCCATGGTGGGCTAGTGCCCCATCCTGCTTTACTCCCTGCCTTGTTTCCATAGCTTCCCTGATAGGCTCCAAGCCCCTGTAATCCTGCATACGGCAAGCGGATGTGGAAAATGGATGGATGGATACAGCCCTCCTTATAGAGGTTATGCTGACAGAATAGAATACATTTTCTGTAATCTGCTGTCTTGGAGCTGCCCCAAAGACATGCTTGGGGTAAATGGCTTCTGGCTGCGTGGGACTCATACTCTGGGACAGGGCTGTTATACCGGTTCTGATCTTTCTAGACTACAACATGGACTGCTGTATGTAGGTCAGCAGGTGTAGTAATGATTAAAGAACAGTTTGTCAGGTACTTAAACCTAAACCAAACTGCTTCAGTAAATATTAATAGTTCCTTCAGCAATAATCCTATGTTCTGGGTGTGGCTATTTAAAGCCAGATAAGAATAGTCCCATAGGAGGTGTATGTGTGAGAGGGGTGCTGACATTAACAAGACCGTGAAGATTCATGTGTTTGAAATTTAAGCTTAAGAGCTGTAATTCCATCTCCTCTGCAGTGCTGGAACACAAATCTATCGCAAAACTACATGGGGCAAAACATGAAAACCTGATAAAGAATTCCGCCATTGTGCTTTAATCTGCGTTTAAAGAGGCGGGGAAACACAGTCGATACAAATTCTTTGGTGTGTGGTTGTAAGTTCCTATTAATGAATTGCTTAATTAATAAACAGGGGGATGACTTCAGTTTTGGGTGACAGTGTTGGTCTTAGTTTTTTGTGTTTTTTCTTGAATGAACAAGAATAAAGAAGGTTGACGTAAAAGAGGAGAGAGTTTTTTGGGGTAGGGGCTCTTTTTTGGATCGGTGTGCTCCTGAATAATTGCCCAGCGGCGGGGGGGGGGGGGGGGTTTAAGGGCGATGCCACGCAGCCACCTTACCTCTCGCTGAGGGCATAGGGGCCCATGGGGCAATTTACGATGTGCCAGAATTCCCTCCATGAGGATGCACCCCCTCCCAGCAAGTGTGACCGAGCTGTCGAGTGGCACACACTGACAGGCCGAAATGCTTCTGGCTTTGGCCATTATTTGGACAGGTGTTTGAGTAAAGAAAACAAGCCCGGCTCCATTCCAGGGCAAACAGCTCGCACCCTCGCAAGCACTGCCCCCCCCAGCCAACCGCAGGGGCAAGATGGATCTCTGGCGGAAAGCAGAGCCGTGAAAGCTCACTGAGGAAGAGGTGGGGGCTGCCTGACCAACCAATGTTTTTAATTAAACCAGCGCCGGACTATTTGAGACGTTATTAAACACTTCATTTAACGTGTCAGTCATTTATTCAAATCAAAAGTTGTGTTTTGGACTCTGCTCAACGGAGGCTTATAGTGAAGCTTACTGGGGCGAAAAAGACATAGTTAAAAATGTTCTCTTGGGTTTTCAGTCATTAAAAGCTGAGTAAACAAACAGGTATAATATCACCCGAGCCTTTTGCTACACCCTATGCCACTGAAACCTAGAAAACTGGGCTTTTCTGTTCAGCTCCCTCATATAAAATGTGTTAAAATGTAGAGTTTATGAGGAACATGTGTCAGGCTTTAGGACCCTGAGGTCAACCAGTGAGAGGCACATTTTGGGAGGTGTGGCTTCCGCTCGGAGTGACACCACTGGTGGCAAGTCTGTTTGGAGTTCGGAGGTGACCGGGTTCCAGGCTTTATTGGCCTGTAAACGGAATAGTAGAGGTGTACCGTGTCCCACTGTGGCCTGTTAAAAGCCTTCACACTTGGGCGGTGGCAGCACCTGAAATATCCCAGGGTCACCAGCCATTGCTTTATACTGTGGCACATTTACCACTATAATGTTACCGTGGCCGGGCTGCAATTTCACAGCAGTGGCGATGCCGAAGGTTACAGGATCAAATCCTGTCCTGGATCACAGTAGCTGCCTGCTTCATGTGGACCAGTGAATGTTCATATACAGTGACTTCCGGTCTCATACATTGCAAAGAACTACAGCAACCTTACCAGATAAACATTCCCTAAAGATGGGTAAACGGGCTGATCTGTACGATAACTAATGAATTATGTAGGCTTGGTTGACCGGTTAGTGACAGTTGTTTTGCCTCACATTGCTGCAACGGCAACAAGCATTACCATAATTTCAAATGATCCACTGTAATTCCATATGGTCCATCTCTCAGCATAACGTCGTGTCCCTCAGTAAGATAGCGATTACCGCCCAACTACTCCTTAGCGAAGGCAGCTCTGGGATGGCAGAGGTCAGCCAGACAGGAAATAAGTGAAAGACATGTGCCCGAGGTACTGCCAACACCCTGCTGTTTCCAGATTGGTCAGCTAGGGTGGAATAGCGGTGATTGACAGCCAAGCGCTCCAACAAGCTACCTGAGCGTCAAGGGGGGTGTGGGGGGAGGGACTTTATTGTGAGCACCCTACCCTCCACTAATTTCTGACAATCACACCCCTGACCCTATCCTCCAGTTAAATGGGGCAGCAGGGAGGACTGAGAGACTCGGTCTGTGGGAAAAACAGCTAGGCCAGAAGCAGTGGGCCAGAAAAGAATTGCCAGGGTTCTGCTGGTTTCCTGTAGGTCTTGGACTAGCAGTGGGCCTAACTGCAACTCAAAGGTTGCTTTAAAGAGGGTATCTGTGTGTGTCTGCTTGTGTGTGTGAGGGGGGAGTGATGACAGGGTTTTTTTTAAGCATCCAGAATCCTGGCTGCGTGTTCTGGCTGTGTGTTTAGTCCTGGCAACTCAGGTTCTATACTTGAGCATAATGACGGCTTGCATTTGGACCCCTTTCTGTGTTTACGGGACCTGGATCTGCACATGGACCAATGGCAGGAATCACTGGCGAGAAACTCACAGCTCAGCAGAAATCAGCAGAACAGACACACTGAATTTGCCACCCTTTACTTTACTATGTCTGTGCGACACGTATGTCAATGTGCGCTCTCCTGGTTGGTGTTACACAGTGTGTGAGTATGCAATCTCCTGGGTGGTGTTACGCAGTGTGTGAGTGTGCAATCTCCTGGGTGCTGTTATGCAATGTGTGAGTGTGCAATCTCCTGGGTGGTGTTATGCAGTGTGTGAGTGTGCGCTCACCTGGGTGGTGTTACACAATGTGTGAGTGTGCGCTCACCTGCGGTGGTGTTACACAGCGAGTCAGTGTGTGCTCTCCTGGGTGGTGTTACACAGTGAGTCAGTGTGTGCTCTCCTGGGTGGTGTTACAGAGTGTGTGAGTATGCGATCTCCTGGGTGGTGTTACACAGAGAGTCGGTGTATGCTTTCCTGGGTGGTGTTACAGAGTGTGTGAGTATGCGATCACCTGGGTGGTGTTACATAGTGAGTCAGTGTGCTCTCCTGGGTGGTGTTACAGAGTGTGTGAGTGTGCACTCTCCTGGGTGCTATTACAGAGTGTGTAAGTGTGCAATATCCTGGGGAGTGTTACAGAGTGTATGAGTATGCGCTTTCCTCCATGGTGTTACTTCTTATAGTAAATGTTTTAATATTACAGGTGTAATATTGTAAATATGAAAAATACGCAATACTATCCATGCCGGAGGGCATCCATCTCCTGTCTTCTTCCTGACTCCTTTAAGAATCACTGCGTAAACCCATCTTTTACGAATGATGACCCATGACCGTTGAGAAAGACTAGAGCTCGAGCTGTGATTCCTCTCACACCAACAAGATGTTGCGTTGTTGTGTTGTGTTGGGTAATCTATGCCTGAATATCAGCCAGAAAGAAAGAAAGTAACAAGAAAGGATAAAAGTACCTCACACATTGTTCGGGAATCAGTATCACCAAATTGTGGAACAAATAACAATGTTGATTGGGGAAAGGATTTCAGTTCGGGCAACCACAAAACAAGCACAGTGCATTCTCAGGTCTCTCAGCCCAAAGGACACACAACACACTTCTACACCAAAAAAGACCTACAGTTGGGACAAATTAATGTCTGTTCAGTTTCTTGTTTGTCACTTACCTCTCCTTCCTGATACAGATGGCAGCTCACCCCATTGTCACAGGACTTTCACTGGGTATCCCCGGGCACATCCTCTTTTTGGACCCCTGTCTCTGCGTCCGTGCAGTTTTTCAAAAATTGGTGGTTTATCCGAGTTTAGCTCTGCAACCCGTATGACCCAGTGTTGCAAGTCACAGTGGAGTACAAAGTGAAGGAAAAGGCGCTAATTTTCAATATATGGCAGCTACTTGGTATCATAACACAATGTTTGCAAGGCTTGTGCACACGATTACTTTCAAAGTTAATTGATATGCACATCCCTGCATGACATGATGCTCATGAGTGATGTCAGCTTCCTGAAACCATTGACACTTTGTCACTTTGTTTTCGTGTGAACAGTGAATTGCATTGTTTGCTTGAAGTTTAACAGACTTTAGTTTAGGATTTTGTAATTTTTGTAGAAAAACACTTGTATGTACGTAATTTGTGTCAATTGTGTGTGCATTGTAAAACTACGTTAATTGTAGGGTTACCATACGGCCAGGTTTCCCTGGACACAAATTTTCATTTTACAGAGTGATTAGATAAAAAGAGTTAAAATTCATGAATGAAACTCATGGTTGGTCGGTGAACGTGGAATTAATATCCTGATCCTTAATATTCTGCTAATTACTTATACTCTTTGAGGAAGCAGTTTACTTTGGGAATGGTGCGTTCTAAATCATCTTGCATCACCAGTTGCTCTGCGTCAATCTTGGAAAGTCCTGTGTGTAAACACCTCACAAACACAGATGAGTTCTAAAAAGGTCCATGATATGAGATTACCACCATTATGCACTAGTTTACCTGGTGGTTTCAGTCTTATATACTAGTCTAAGCTTGACTGGCAGACTCACTGCTGTGTATCTGTAGAGGAGACTGTGCTCTCTATACTCCTGCTCTACAGAGAACTGAAAAGCAAGTAAACCTTTTTTTTGATATACATTCATACTCAGGTCCTGGTTTTGTCAGATACGCCAGAATTATGACCCCAAATGAAAAACTACACTTGTCACCCGCAGCTGTTGCCACCTAATACGCGAGACGGCTTCCTTAGTGGCGTCAGCACACCCCGTGTCAGGAGTAGCGTGTGGCGTCCGTTGTGAGTCTGCCCTGGGCAGCGAGCCTTAGACGCCGGCGAACAGGCCCATGGCGGGAACTTTGTGCCATGACAGCTGCACACCTCCGGAAAGGCCCTAGCCTCTGCGCTCGATAAAGGCGATTAAAACTGTCACAGGCAGAAAGATTACACGTTAATTACTCAAAACCACTATCAAGATGTCACCCGCTCAATATTCCCGTTCCATCTTCATTTTCCCCGAATATTATAGCAACAAAACAGGATACCCACTGGGTAGCCTAGAGCGCTGCTCCCTGCCCTTCCGCGCTGAATGGAACACTTAGCCACTCAGCCTTTTCTCTGGTACATTTTTTTACGGCATTCGTAACATATCGTGTGTCGGATAATTTTTGTAGGTGCGTGTGTCTGTAGGTGTGTTGTGTCTCACAGGCCTATCCATCAGGAACCTAAGCTTTGACACAATCGGTCCATTCACCGTGATACCTGCTTCCAGTCATTATGGCATAAAGATTCTTATAATTACTTTAATAGCCATGTTTCCTTTTAAGGCAGCTCAAGTTTACAGTGGCAGAGGGGACATAACCGACATTTTAAAAACTATTAGATGGACTGGAAAACCTAAAGGAAAATTCACTTATATTACAGACCACCTAATGAGGTATCATTTTTTTTGAGGATGTGTCTTTTAGAGAAAGAGAGAGAATAATAATAGTAGATTTGAAATGTTGAATGCGGTTTAGTAGAGTGTTATCTCAGCCTCGTGAATGTATCTGTCCGCCCTGTCCCCTTTACCACTTGCCACGGATGCTTGAGCGTGCAGCAACAGTGTGGAATCTGAGAATGACAGAAAGCAGGAGTCTGGACGCCCACCAGACACGGACACTGGACAGGCCTTATGCGGCGCAAAAGTGCTTTACTGGATTTTTCCACCCTTGTCCTCGGAATTGTACTTCTGATCAGTACTTTCTGAGACAATGGTCTGAGCTCATATATAAGTGCAGAGTAGTTCAAAACAACTATTTTGCATCCAAACCCATTTTAAGTGAAGCTTCAGCAGCTCTGAACTCTTGAAGAAACCCTGGTGCTCCATAGAGATACAGTGTTATACTGTTCGGGGTTAACATGGCAGTGGGCAGTGTTGAGTTGACATGCAGTACACGGCATGACACTAGGTCCGTTTTCCCACCCCACACAAAGCAGGTAGTGTAAGAAGTAGGGAGCTGTACCGTATCACGGAGCGAAGCTCTCCCAGGCTTCGGACCACCAACAAACAGGGTAACCTCATTTCGGCCCACCGCACCAGGCAGGAAGCCGTGTGCCAATAGAAAGTCATGGTAACAGAGCGGGCGTCAGAAACTGGTGACCAGCCCTGAAGGACCTGTCAGCGAGAACCGTGATTAGTTGAGGGCACTCGTAAGCACGTGTTAGAAATAACATCACGCTCCTCAAGACTTGATTTAAGATTTGCTTTGTTGAAGAAGAGAGCCAGAGGGTGTTTATTTTCCAGTCATTAACATTTGTGGTATTTTTATGACCTGGATTTAACCTCTTGTCTTGTGTTTTCTCCCACACGAGCTAGACTGACCAGCTGTCTAATGAAAGCAGAAGAGCAATAAAGTACACAGTGATGGCATCAAGTGGACATTAGAGGAGGACCGGGGTGAAATTTTGGCAAGTAACATGGAGGATCAGCGTGAAGTGTAGAGTGAGTTTTAGGACTTAGCGAGGTAGTATCACCAAGGGTAGCAGCGGCCTAGGGCATTATTGTGGGTTTTCACGAGTGGGTATCTGTGTAGGTCATTATCAAGGGGAATTATTGATGGAGTATCCATTCAGGTCATTACCCTGGGATCTCTGAGTGGGTATCTGTATGTACATGGGTATAAAGTAACAAACTACAAATGTTCTCCTTACTGTAACTTTAGTAGATTTTTCAGTATTTGTACTTTTACTAAGTGCTTTAAAATTGATGTACATTTACCTGTACTTCAGTACGCATGAGTGCTGTAACGATAAGTTTACTCCACCATTCATCCCCCGCAGTGTGTCTGCTACTACCATATTGTATCCTACCTTATATATTGTAACCTACTTTATATACTTTATTCATGTTTGATTCTGACTAGATCCATGGCAATTGGACTGTTCAGTTTCCATAGGCAATTATATCAAAATAAAATCAGTACTTGTTTATACAAGAGTTAATGTGTGACAGGGGCACAAATACAATTGTATTATACTATTATTTCTGCATTAATTAACTACAAACTAAGTCTTAGTTATATACTGATCTCATGTTAATTCGTCATTAATGATTTGTGATGCGTGAACTACTGAAGGAACAAGTAATGAATAACACAAGTGGTTCAACGTTAATGAATCGTGATGCATCTTTTACCTCAAGTAGCAACTGCATTTGTTCATGATTTGTTCATAATTTGTATTTCAGGAGTAACTGAGTTATTAGTAAGTGTTTATGCCCCATCAGGTAAAGTGTTACAGATAATGCTGTATGTGCCATTGGCTCAAGCTGTTAAGTTGCTGTGATGTCATGAGACCCTACATGTTATTATATTACTTATTAACCCATACAGAAAAACATATTTTGAATAGACTCGTGATACACTATATGGATAAAAGTATTGGGACACCTGACCATCACACCCACAGGAACTTCTATGACATCCCATTCTAAATCCATAGGCATCAATATGGAGTTGGTCCCCCCTTTGCAGCTGCCACTCTTCTGCGAAGGCTTTTGGAGTGTGACATTTTGGAGTGTGTCTGTAGCATTTTTTCCCATCCGGAAGAGCATTTGTGAGGTCAGGCACTGATGTTGGACGTGACGGCCTGGCTCCAACTCTCCGTTCTAGTTGACTCAGACTCTGATTGTGAAGATCGGCACACACATTTCAGGTCGCATCTCCTCAGCACGCACTCCCAATGTTAGCCTGCAATTAAAACCCTTAGGCATCAACATCTGCAACGTTAGCCTGCTGCTGTCCTAAGTGAGGAAAATGAGGAGGCGGTAATAAAATATAACACATTATTTATTTAGCTGCACACAGGACAGAAATGCCTGTGGCAACAACAAAAAGTGGTGTGCAGTTTAAAATATCAAATGATTGACATTATAATGCTGACATAGGTTTACATGCATAAAATAGCTTAAAGCTTTAACAAACAACATTATGTCAACAAATTCTGCCTTTGATTTAAACTATGTGGAAGCACGCTTGGGCAGTACATTAGCTTCCTTGCTGGATGAGTTTCAGCCATTCTGGCTAGCTGAGTTAATTTACAGAAATCTGCTCCTAATGGGCAGTATTCTGCATTACTGTAAGTGACAGGGGCCATTAGGCAACACAAAAATGAGGAATCACATGTTAGATGATCAGAAATCCAACATAATTCTTCATAAATTATCTAAAAAAAATTGATTTTTGCTGTCGAATATGTAAAGATTTCGAAATTTTTGAATTTTATTTGAAAAATCAAGTTTGACCTCCCAGTCCCCAGTACCTATAATTTGTACAGATTTGTAGTCTAGTTAGTTGTGTACAGGAATACCGGTTAAGAGTTGTATGATGTTGAGCTCCTAAGATATAGGAGCTAATTCCTGCTGTATGTGATATGCATCATTTCACTGTGAAACGGTACAACAAAATGCACCAGCCAGGACTGTAACAGTACGTGTCTTTATCACATTGCAGAGGATGACATTATTTTCATTTTAGAACACAAAATGAATAAATACATCTCTCGACACAGGCAGAACTTAAATTTGCAAGTAGATGTTCAACATGGAAAACATTTTGCTAATTCTACCTGTGAGTTGGTTACAGCTAATTAAGGCTGTAATGGTACGCATATTCGTTGTGTTACATTTGGTATGCCATTTCTGGTTCGGTGCATACAGTGCAAATAGTGAATACATTTATTGACATGTTTGGAATCTAAATTGACAAGTTGATGTTCCAGATGGAAAACATTATGCTAATTGTGGCTATGATTTGGGTATGACTAATACTGGCTACAGTCAGTCATTATTGGTGGTTTCGTAATGTTTCGGTTTCCCAATAAATTACACCACCACATGCATTTTAAATCCCATCTTAAAACAAACTTTTACTCTCTACCTTTTAAGTAACATTAACAGTTTGACATGTCCCTCTCTGTCAATATTTCCAACATCTTATGTTTCTTTGCAGTCTATCTATCTATCTATCATTAATTTATTTATGGTGATCCTGTTCAGCACTTTAGTCAACGAATGTTGTTTATAATTGTGCTTTATACATAAATTTGATTTCAGAGAGAGAAAGTTAAGACCAAGACTGTCTGTCAGTGTTGTTATACCTTAACTTGGATATGGTGCTGGAAATAGATCCAACTCGCATATCAGATGATAGCATCTGAATGTGTGTATGACCGGATCAAGTCAGAAACAGTCCCTGCAAGATAGTTTCCCTGTGGCATTTAAGGTGCATTTGCTACATAAATGCACCTGTACATGATAGTAGTGAACCCATGGATTTAGATACGATTTAGTTCATTATGAGTATGATGCAGTCTTATTTTTAAATTTTATTTTACATATTTTACGATGATGAAATAAGCATCTCTTCAGACACATCAACAGACAGATTGCCTTTGGTTTAGAACTGTTCCAAATTGTGTTTGCAGTTTTAATGATAAATAATTTTTAAATAAGTTCTGTTCCTAATGTAGCAAAATTGCACCAAATTGTGAAGCCAAAACGGAGGTTTGTGCCAAGCTGTGAACTTTGTGTAGCGCTACATCCCAACACAAACACGCACGACACCACAGCACTCCAGCTGCCTCTCAGAGTGCCACTTTTAGCCATTGTAGCCTGTTAGAGTTAAGGGCGAGTGGCTCTGTAAGGAGTTTTGCTTAGTGTTTCGTTCCCTCATGGACCTTTCACAAAATCAATTTTAACATCTGTTAAACATTCCCAATACACAAACTGACGTTACCCTTTGCATCCAGGTCAAAAGACACATTAAAGCAGCTTCATCCAAACACCTAACCTTAAATAAGTACATTTCATCATTATAAGAACTGAATTACCCAGACGGGGAATACATATGATGTTGGGAGCAGTCCGCTGCCACTGCAAGTGCTTTCTTTTTAAAATGACAGCTTGAAAATGATTTGAAAAAGATTTGATGGATGTATTTCAAACTTTGCAGAGCCATTGAATGGGTGACAAAATGGAACTTACAGAATTCTGAGACAGAACACCCCAAAATTGAAGCAGCGTCATATAGAGATAATGCACAAAAGGGCAGTCCTGATCATAATTCAAAAATTTTTTGACAGAACTCTTTCAAACTTTACAAAGGCATTGTATGAAGAAACCCTGCTTGGTGGCAGCAAAGGAAAGGTGAGAGCAGATAACATTTAATTAATACTTTGTTATTGATCCCTGTGGGGAAATTGTCTTTGTGCCACCCTCAACTTGCTTTTTGTAGAGTAAGCTGCTTGCAAAAAGGGAAGCTACCTGTTGGCTCTTGCTCAAGGACCCATAGATTGGGTTGGAACCAGTGACCTTCTGATTACAGGAACACAGACTTAGCCCACTGAGCCACACGCTGCCACTTGTGAATGTGAAAAGTCAAGAAGTATTTCATAGATATTATTACTGTTTCACAAAACACATTATATGAATGAACATCTATACCCAGTTGCATTTTCAAATTGCCCCATAAATGAAGCATCCGTGCTGTGTGGTAGCAAAGGAAGGAAATGGCAGCCATAGAAGACGTTACTGTTACTGTGACCACAGTAACTCAAAAAGTATTTAACCGATCTTTTGCAAATTTTGCAGGCACATTATATGGGTAACAGACTAAAAGTGTTTAAATTTTGATATAGATCGCTCCAAAATTGAAGCAAACCAATTGCTCTCCTTGAGTTGTTTCAGAAATTGGGTTCTGTTCAAAATGTGTTTGACTGATTATCTGCAACCTTTGTAGATGTGTGGTAAGGGTGAAGATCTAGACCTGATCAAATTTGTAGACAAATTTCCCCCAAAATTTAAGCAATGCTGCATAATTATAGCAAAGAGAATGGTATCTTCAAACACTAGATCTTGTCAGTATGATAACTCAAATTATTTTTCAGATCTTTTCCAAACTTTGCAGACACATTATATGGGTCAAGATCTGGATCTGTGAAAATTCTGAGACATTGCACAAAAATTTAAGCAACGACACTCAGCGACAACAAAGAGAAGGGTTAGATAACAGGCGTAACCTTGTGAACAGGATAACTCTTTGTTATTACTCTTTTTACTCTCTTCAACCTTTGATAAATTTTTATTAGCGCTTCACAAAAACATTATATGGATGACAAATCTACATCGGAATATTATCCCCGTGATAGATGCCGATTCACCCCAAAATTGGATATGCCATAAATGCAGGCAGCAGAGGGCAAAACCAGCGGCTGCAGCTGCCATCTTGTAAACACAGCCATCTGCCATCTAATCATATTCTGTGTATATTTTGGCAAACTTCACATGAATGTAGTACAGGTCAGTGATTCTCAAAGTATAGGTTGTAACATGATTTTCTGAATATTCTTTAATAAAGTTTATTAAGTATTGTTTTTTAAGACCACTTAGCAAATTTTTTTAGTGGCTAGCGAGCTAAATCATTGGGATTTCGGCAAAATTTATCATGGGGGAATTTAAATGTGTCACTTACTCGTAGTCTTAGTCAGTGATGGTGCATAAAAGAACAGCCGCAGATCTGGAGAACTTGATAGCATTAAGACAAGTCACACAAAGTGCTCAGGTGTGGCTGGATAAATGGCCTGACCCTGCACTCAGACCCCAAGCTTCGCTTTCAACTGTGTATGTATACATATGTGTGTATGCCTCAAAGGGAGAGTGATTAAGCAAGTCTAACCATTCAGAACATGAAATCATCACAAGCAAGAAAGTCACTTGTTCAGCGGTATTCCTTGTTGTTTTGTGGGCAAGGAGCTGGTATACTCTAAAGTGAAAGAGCAAAGAGTTAAAAATATTTTGATTTATAAGTATTGTTCTTCTTGATTATATCAAATCTAATGTATATAACATAAATAAGAACTTTTTTTCTGTCCAGGTTTTTATTGTTCATTTTTTTGTTTGTTTTTTATTGTATTACTTACCCACCCGATATATTACACAATCGTCCCCAACGTCGCACATCAGACGTAACAAGGGTTCTGTATATGCCACTAGTGTATCTGTTACGGCTCTTAGTGGTATGTCATAGTGCCAAAGACAAATAAATAGAATATATATATTTATACAAATAAAAATGTAATTAATTATAAATGACATTATAAGACAGACATACACAAAGAAATACAGGTAACCATCTAATTGGTGGGGAAAGATTCTCCAAATTGACATATACAGTACAGTAAGTGACACATGCAATAAATGAATAGGTGTACTTTCAGATTTATTGTCCAAACTAGGACTCAGAGAATTTGTGCAAAAACATGAATTAGCTTTCACGTTTCACACTCACCCATCCAGTACTACTAGAAATTGTAGATTTTGGGGAGTGTTGGAGGATTAGATTAGATGGGTGGAACTAGTGACTGGGCTTTCCGGGGAATACTTCTATCATTATGACAGTCCTCTTCCTAGTTTTAGTCTTTTTATAGCTATCCATTCGCCTACCACTTCCCCAGTAGGGGGACATGGTGCAATGACTAGACAGGGACCTGATTTGGGTCTGTGTAATGACACGTGGGACTTATCTGAATAACACCAAAAAAACAGACCAAAAACTCCTATTAATCTTGGTCCAAAATCTAATATAGAAATAGAAAATGTGCTTCCTGATCCAAAGGCTTGTTTGGGCCAGCTTATTACCCTGGGTGACCAGGCAAGGTGCTACAATCCAGACAGATAGGATTCTGATGCTCTTCACCAGTCTCCTCATCTCTCTCAAGAAGATAAAAGCAGCTTCCAGCTTTATGTGGGAGATTCTGTTCAAAACCAAAACATTGTGATGCTACAAACACTTTCAATAAAATACACCACTGTTTAAAAGTCTGGGGTCACTTAGAAATTTCTTTGCTTTTTAGTTTACTTTTACTTTTACATTTGTTGTCCATTAAAATAACATCAGATTGATCAGAAATACTGTGTAGACATTTTTAATGTTGTAATTTACAGCTGGAATTACAAGCTCAAAATGGTTATAAACGAAGAACTTTCTTCTGCAACTCGTCAATCTATTCTTGTTCTGAGAAATGAAGGTGATTCCATGCAAGAAATTGCCAGGAAACTGAAGAACTTGTATAAGGCTGCATTCTACTTTCTTTGCAGAGCAGCACAAACTAGCTCTAACCACAATATAAAGAGGAGAGGGAGGCCCCAGTGCACAATTGAGCAAGAGGATAATTATATTAGAGTGTGTAATATAAGTGTGTAGAAACAGGCACCTTATATGTCTTCAACTGGCAGCTTCATTAAATAGTACCTGCAAAAGACCAGTCTCAACATCAAGAGTGAGGAGGCAACTCTGGGATGCTGGCCTCCTAGGCAGAATTGCAAAGAAAAAGACACATCTCAGAATGGCCAATAAAAAGAAAAGACTGAGATGGGCAAATGAACACAGACCTTGGACAGAGGAAGACTGGAAAAAAGTGCTATGATTGACGAATCTAAGTTTGAGGTGTTTGGATCACAAAGAAGAAATTTTGTGAGACGCAGATCAGATGAAAAGACGCTGGAGGAGTGCTTGACAACATCTGTCAAGCATGGTGGAGGCAATGTGATGGTCTGGGGCTGCTTTGGTGATGGTAAAGTGGTAGATTTGTACAGGGTAAAAGGGATCTTTGAAGCAGGAGGGCTATCATTCCATTCTGCAACGCCATGCCATACCCTGTGGATGGCGCTTGGAGCCAATGTCGTTCTACTACAGGACAATAACCCAAACACAGCTCCAAACTATGCAAGAACTATTTAGGGAAGAAGCAGTCAGCTGGTATTCTGTGTATAATGGAGTGGCCGAGTCACCGGGGCTCAACTCTACTGAGCTGTAATGGGAGCAGCTTTACCGAAAGTTAGGTAATGAGTGCCCATCAAGCCAACCCAACTTGTGGGAGATGCTTCAGGAAGCACGGGATGAAATCTTGTCAGATTACCTCAACAAATTAACATCTAGAATGCCCAAGGTCTACAAGGCTGTAATTGCTGCAAATTGAGGACTCTTTAACAAAAGCAAAGTTTGAAGAACCCAATTATTTTAATTCTGAAAATGATTGTTTATAACTTTATCAATGACTATTTCCTATTTATTTAGCTATATTTCCTATTCAAACTCATTTCATGTATGTTTTCATTTAAAACAAGCAAATTTCTAAGTGACCCCAAATTTTTCAATGGTGGTGTATGATTAGAGGCAGCAGGATTTGGGTTTATAATGAAAATTGACCAGAAGGGCACCTGTACCAAGGACACGGAATCTGAAATTTGCTCCAAATTCCAGGAAAGCTTGCTGTATAATCGAAAATTCTTAAAATATTCTTAGATTCTTAAAATAACTAACTGTAAAAAATTGATAAAATTAAAATAAACAGCATCTGGTCTCCTCAGTTCCCAAATGTTTACAGGGTGTTGTTAAAAGAAGAGGTGATGAACTACAGTTGTAAACACGCCCCTGTACTAACTTTTTTGAAATGTGTTGATGACATCAAATTCAAATTAAGCACGTATTTGTCATAAAACAGCATTTCTCAGTTTCAACCATTGATATGTTATCTTTGTTAAATTTTTCAGTAAAATATGGGTTTATATCATTTGCAAATCATTGAATTCTGTTCTGATTAACACTGTATTTACGTTTTGCCCAACCTTTTTGGAAACGATTGTAAAGAGACTTTGTTATATGCTTACTATTATGTTTAAGTTCCATTTTCAAAGGAAGAAGAAGAGAGTGAGACCAACAGCAGCTGGTGGAGCAGTTTCTGGTTGTCCGACCTCCTGCCCAGCAATGTCTGAGAGGGCAGAGATGCTGGAACTTATAAAAAAGTGCCATTAAATGTTTGTATATCTTCAAGCAGTTGGATAAGCATGACTTATTTTAAATAAATGACTTATTTTGTGAGTTCATTAAGGAAATGAACAGGTGTTTCCTTCCACAAATATCTCAATATACGACTAAGGAGCTGAAATAAGTATGTTGAAATTATTAGGTCATTAGGAGGAGAAACACTCAAATCAGTCAGCTAACAAAGAAATTGTGTGTGCACGAGCATGCCATTAATGTGTTTAATTTTCACAAGGCTTTCTGGTTTTGCAGATATTTCTGAAATACTCTTTTTCAGAGCTAATCGTGCCGTTAGTGATTAAGAGCTTACTAAGGACGACAAATGTTGAAAATAATAAATGCTTTCCTTCTTGGTGTGTTTTGCACTCCCGAGGCGATTAACCCTTTGTTAATGTTGCGTTCACGAACTAAATGAGACGGCGGGTTATTCCCCGAGGACATTGTTACAATGGGGTGAAGTTAAGGAGGGAGAATTAATGAGCATAAGCCTGGCTTCGGTTTTCTTCATTTTGGTGAGAACGCCAGTATCACTGGTGGTGAAAACTAGCCAGTTATTTTGGCTGCTCATGCTTGTTAACAGGGTTAACCTTCACGGTTCCCAGTAGGTGATGTCATTGGGTAATTTAGGGCTCATTTGTGTGCATGGGTAGAGGAGGCGAAAAAGAAGTCAACCTTACAAAGCACAGCTCTCTGCTCCTGCGAATGCACACTTAAGGAATGGTAAAAGACAGGAGAAGTACATGATCGACTTGTTCATTCCTTAGGTAGAACACGTAACCCAGTGGAGCTCTTTGATCATTTTCCTTAAATTCATTGATGCCGAATAATCTGCATTTGTGTTTTAATGCATTTGGGTTTTAATGAAAGAAGTGCTACAGTTTTGATGTTCATCTACAGAGTTTATTTGATATCGTTATTATAATTATTATATTATAATTATTATATATAATTTCCCTCAGGATGAATGAAGTTTCTTTGGTTGAGGCCTTTCCGGACTTATGTTGATGTGACCATTTTATTAAAATATTTTTTGTGCACAATACATTCATAGGTATTATTCTGACATTTACATATTGTCATGCATTTCAGATATTTCAACACACCTTAAAGTAAGTAGAGTAAGTAGAGTAAGACTTTAACTTTATTTTACTTTAATCCAGTGTGACTGGAAGAATTGTAATTAAAGAATCATATATTCAGTATGTGAGGAAAAACAGATTTACACAAATTAATAGCGCTCTGTGTTTGGTGAGATGCAGCAAATCACATGGTTTACACATGGCAAACATGAGCATAGAACAGCAATTCTCAACCCGTGGATCGCCATCCAAATTTGGGTCGCAGCAAGTTGTGAAAGGGTCATGAGGCAGAGCTGGAAATGTAAGCATTTTAAAGCCAGCAAGTTTCTAGGCTGATCCACGATCAGATTTCCTAGCCCCAATTCTAGAATTAATCTATATAAATGTGTCTTGGGTCTGCAAATGCTTAACACAAAACTAGTGAAAACTCAACTAAACCAAGAAGCCAGACCACTGATGCTGAATTTAAAATTCACTGGCACATCCAATCAGATTTGTGTGATAGGCATCGATTGGCGTAAATTACAGAATGCACTGTGTGCTTCAGCTTAGCATTAATTTTGACCTATACTTGATAGAGGGTCACGACTGAGCTGCCGTGGTACAAATTGGGTCGCGGTGCAAAAAAGGTTGAGAACCACTGTGGTAGTGGCATCCGGCCCATAACTGTGCAGTGAAATGGTGAACTGTGTGGGAATAAAATGTCAGTAAGTTGAGCAGCTAAGAAAAGTGAAAAGGCAGAAATGAGAGGGGGGGCTGGGATAAGGGCAGGTGG
>JAODKC010000016.1:19889511-19902709 GCA_026777985.1 Mormyrops attenuatus | reverse complement strand
ATTCAGCCCTCTGTAGGTTGATAATTTTCATTTCCATCAAACGATGTGACATCCTTTCATTCCTAACACATTACCCATTCTATATCAGTATAGATATCCAGCATGATTTTTTTCCCATTGAGATCTGATGTGTTTTCGAAGTGTTCCTTTTATTGTTTTGAGCAGTGTACTGTATATCATGCATTATGTACACAGCTTACTCAGACACGCTCACATGACCATATGTATGCATATTACACATAAGCAAACATAAACAAGCAGGGAGTCCTGCCACCCCCCCCCCCCCCACTACTTCGTTATTTTTCACAAATAGGACATTCTTTCTTAGTGTGAGTTCACCTCCAACCTTTGAACTGCTCTCCAGTGAGCTTGTCTGACCACGTCTTGCAGCACATGTCTGCAGCCACTCTGCTACAAAGGTAAAGGCACGTCAGCCATCACAGCGTGTTAAAACGTTGCCACTGATCAGAAGCGACCCGTCTGTAGCTCATGTGTTCCCATTGAAGACCATACCGAGCTGTGTTCAATCTGTTATTGATTTTGGAGGCTTCACTGTGACTTTTTGTTCTATGATCCTGTCACGAATTATGCTATTGGTCGATATACAATCATCCTATTAAGCAATTAGGGTGGCTGTCGTACAATTACAATTATGAGTCATTACGGCGTAAACGCCCATAATTGTTGTATCATGGAGTAGTTTTGTACAGCCTGTAGCCGGCCTGTGTTTCACTAACTTGCCGTCTGGATTCGCCTACTGATGGTATTACCTGCAGCAGGACGGAATACAAGATCACTGCTCTACCCTGCAGTGCTCTGTAATCCCAGCATAGGGTTTAGAGGTGCAAATGAGCCTTGGGGGATGACAGGGGGGGCAGGGTGCCATCATCATCCACCTCCATCCCCCGTGGCTTATTGATAGAGCTGTTTATGTCATTATTTAGAAACAGCAAGATAATACACCTTTAAGAAGCAGCCTTAAAGTGCCACCAAAGGCTCTCATAACAGCGAGAGAGCTGTCAGTCAGTGTGGGATGTTCCCTCTCATAAGAAAGCACAACGTCTTATCAGTTATTATAATAAAGAGCATTGTCAAGGTCAGAAAAGCATAATGTAACTTGGGGTGTCATCCTTAAAATCTTTTCGTATGTTTAAACCTCTTTAAATGTATTTTTATCACTCTGTGGCTGTGCCATCCACGCTGCTCCATGTGTTTCCGTTTTCACCCTCAGTGATCTCACTTAAATGTTACCAATAGGCAAGGCCGTCCGCGCGGGGCGCTCTCTGAACCGCCATTGTGCAGCTGATTGTGACCTGCTCTTTAAGTTCTTAAAACCAGGAAATAGTTAACAGGGCTAATTACCCGTGGCCTGGCCCTGCCGAAACACCCTGCCTGGCCGTCACTTGGGCTGATCTGACAGGGGTCGTGGCCACCTGGGCCCTGGGTGCCAATTATGGACCCGCTACAGTTAGTCATTTTGGAAACATTAGATGGTTTGAATCCTGGGTTTTTATTCAGAGATTCAGAGCCCTGCATTTCCCTGACGGTCCTCAAAACACACAATCACTCATGATGCATGCAGAGTGAAAATGTCGAACGATAAAGTAACAATTCTGCATAAACCCTCCTCCGACACGGAGGACAGCCTGCATGCCATGCCTGGACAGAGAGTTTAGAACTCTATAATAGAAATTCAGTAAATTTTATTTTTAGTTATAAAATGTTCTGCTGTCAGTCCGGTTATAGAATTGCGTGCAGGCTGCACGCCCTGAGGTGCAGAGTGGTGATCAGCAAAGGAATATGTGAAGTGCGAGCAATAAGATGATTTTCCTTTGGGTTCTGCGTGAGTATTTAAGAGTGAACGGGAATGCAGCCCCCCAGGCAGAATGAAAGGGGGATGTTTAGCTCTCCTGTGGGCTCTGCATACATGCAGGGTTAACATCACATACTGTTTGTGCATGTGTGTGGCGGGGGGGGGGGGGGTTCGGTGATGTTGTTTCACAATGTGGGTTTGGTACGCGGACTAGGAATGTTGGGGGAAAATGGAGGAAGGGTGAATGGGTGCGAGATGTAAGGGTATTTGCTCACTGCGTCAGAGACCAAGCCTGCCCATGGGGACGATGCACCCCCTGCTGGTGACTCACTGTAAGCACGGCCTACGAGAGCTGTACCCTCACGGAGCAATGCACGTAAGTGTTCATGTCATGGTGTTTTCTTCCGTAATGGTAAGGTGTATAAAACAGAAATATTACCCAGCACCTCATGTCATGTAATTTTCACACAGCCCAAGGACTAATCATGCACAGTTATGATGGGGCAGGCTGTTGTGTCCCTAAAAGACACGCGAAGGCACACTGTAACCATACAGATATTTTATGTTCTAACAAACTTCTAGAAATTTAATCAAATTCATTTTTTTTTCGTTTTCTCAGTGCAGTTTTTACTGAAGTTGTGTTCAAAAGATCTGCAAGCTGGCAGAACGTTAAAAGTCTAAAAGTCTAAAACCACGCGTCAAATAAAAACTCAGATGAAATGACTTTTATCTGGACTAAACTAATTACATGCAGAGCTTCTTAGATATGGTCTCAGTGTGTGAAGAGCTCCCAGTTTAGTATTTTGGGAGGAAAGGATGAGACATTTCCTGTGAAGAACTACCCAGGACGTATTCACACAAATGAGGTCATTCTCTAGGCCTCCTGACTTATTCATTCTGTCTATTATTACTTAAACACCCAGTCAGGACCGTATGACGGTCTCTAAAGAATAGTCTATCTTGGCTTGAAAGGAAAATGATACTTCGTTTAAGGGTATTTTTGTAAGTTGTCTGCCTGGTGACTTTTGCTGTTGTTTTTCCAATGGCTTTTCCCCTTTGGTGAGAGCTGCCTAGTCAGCCTCTCAGGTTTGTGAAGTCTGATGGTTAAATAATCAGTGGTGACTTACTCCCCCATTAATAAATGTTACATTTCAGAGTAAAAAATAAGACATTTGTCTGCTGGGCAGTCAGACCATTGCTAGAATGTCACCTTAAATCCCACACATTCTCCAGGAGCCAAATTGAGCTCAGGATTTGCTGTAGTGTTCGATTATAATTCAGCGGACTGGCAGTTATTAAGAGGCTTCTTTTCCGCTGCTCGGAGCACAGGGTCAGGACAGCACTCACCCCGCCTGTGACATGTGCCTATTAGGCATGATTTGAAAACTTGCTCAAAGGTGGAAATTAGTGTAGTTTGTTCTTTTTGGTTTGCCGAAACACCTGGTTCTGGCAGCCTGACAGTGGATGGTCCCTGTGGACTCTCACACGCAGGAGAGTAAATACAGGTTTACAGCCATTGTTTTATTAAGACATGTTTAAAACACCATATATATAAATATTACAAAGTATTATTATGTCTTTGTTTTTGTGCCATATAATAAAGCAATTTCTGTAATAGGTCCACTTTTCCTCATTCCCATATGTGTCCTCGACAGGCAGGTCACCGCCATCCTGCAGCTGACCCAGATGTGCAAGGGGCGGGGGAGGGGCCACCCCCACAGGTCAGCTGAAGAATAGGAGCCATTCTGCACTGCCTTTACCCGTTTCTAATGGCAACGGGCACATCGAGAAGAAAAAGGGCTGGGGGGGGTCCTACCTGCTTTAAAAAAGCACTAATAGATTACAGCCTCAAAGTGCAGGGGGGGTCAGGGAGAGGAATCACACCAAACAGGCAGCAAAAGACGGTTTTCCTGACGGCCATACCCCAGCACTGGTGGGGAGTAAATACACTTGGATAAAGAGGTTGATGAAAGCAGGCTCAGGGTGCTGTCACGATGTGGCCCATTTCCCTGCCTTTTCTTCTCTTTCATCGCCTCAGCCTTTGTGCTGATCTGAGCTGCGATTTCGGGCAGGCGGACGAGAAGCACTGTGTGCTGACAGAGATGTTCACCCCGGGCTTCCCGGTATCTGCGCTTCTCTTTCTCCATCCGTGTACAAGCGGCTGCGCCATCACCCCCTCCCTTGCCACGCCCCATCACGCCCCACCCTGCGGGCCCCACCCTGTGGGCCCCACCACGATCAGTCTGTCCCAGCGGCGCGAGTTCAGGCACAAGAGTTCTCCACGGGCGGCCCCGTTACGCTTTCGAGCGAGAAAGAGTTTTCCTCAGAAAGGCGGGCTTTTACATTTACATAAATTTCAGACTGCCTCATATGACCTTTGGAATATTGCAGGGCAGAAACAAGAGCCCTCATTCTAGCCGGGGGAGGGGGCAGGCGAGGCCACCTGCTGGCCACTAAGGCTGATCATTTCATTAATGTGGGCTGAATCTGCCCCATCTGTTTATATCTCTGTCAGGACTCCAGCTTTTCTTAAGTCATCCTCTGAATGTAGGAAGAAGTAGCAGCTCGGACCTCTTACCCATGAGCCTCGGCCTCTGCGGCTGGACTGCAGGTCAGTCCCGCTTCTACATGGGCACTCTTACTGATTGCTACTTGTCAAATCTCCCCTTCCTTTAATTGATATGTGCTGTCTAACAATACATCTCAGCCAGAAAAAGAAATTAGACCTATATACTTTATATAGGATTAAACATCCATCCATACACACATCATCTAGCTGTTTATTTTGGTGCTCAGGGGCTCGGAAACTATACCAAGTAGCAAAGGCCACACAAGGCATGGGGAACACCCATTTACAGTAAAGCAAAAGGTATGTATCTGACTACAAAGTTTATTTTTTGCTTTTACAACACTCTCAAGCTTCTTGTCCTGACTGGCTAATCCCTCCAGTCCTTGGAGCTCGGTCCCCATATACAAGGGCTGGAGAGTGTGTGTGAGGAGAATAACAAGAACTGGAAGGTAACAGGGTAAGTGGGTGTCAGAAAAAAAATCAAACAAATAAACTCGACACTCTAGGGACACGTGCTCCTTAAATTAGAGCCTTAAAGCAACATTCTGGCTGCTTCAGGGCCTGTGACTGAGCACAGAGGCCGGGATACCCTGTGACAGGACACTCGAGAGGTCCGGTAACAGGGTATACTGTCACAGACTCAATGTGACTCAACATCGGGGCCTGTCACCAAGCACAGAGGCCGGGATACCCTGTGACAGGGCACTCGAGAGGTCCGGTAACAGGGTATACTGTCACAGACTCACTGTGACTCTACATCGGGGCCTGTCACCAAGCACAGAGGCCGGGATACCCTATGACAGGGCACTCGAGAGGTCCGGTAACAGGGTATACTGACACAGAATCACTGTGACTCTGTATCGGGGCCTGTCACCAAACACAGAGGCTGGGATACCCTATGACAGTGCACTTGAGAGGTCCGGTAACAGGGTAAACTGACACAGACTCACTGTAACTCTGCATCAGGGCCTGTGACTGAGTACAGAGGGCGGGATACCCTGTGACAGGGCACTCGAGAGGTCCGGTAACAGGGTATACTAACACAGACTCACTGTGACTCTCTAATGGGGCGTGTCACCAAGCACAGAGGCCAGGATATCCTGTGACAGGGGACTCGAGAGGTCCGATAACAGGGTATACTGACACAAACTCACTGTGACTCTGTATTGCGGCCTGTCACCAAGCTTAGAGGCTGGGATACCCTGTGACAGCGTACTTGAGAGGTCCGGTAACAGGGTACACTGACACAGACTCACTGTGACTCTGTATCGGGTCTGCGACTGAGCACAGAGGGCGGGATACCCTGTGACAGCGCACTCGAGAGATCTGGTGACAGGGTATACTGACACAGAATCACTGTGACTCTGCATCAGGGCCTGTGCCCAAGCGCAGAGGCCAGGAGTACCTGTGACAGTGCACTCAAGAGGTCTCGTAATAGGGAATTTTGACACAGACTCACTGTGACTCTCCGGAGTGCACTGTCACAGGGTATCCCAGCCTCGGTGCTCGGTCACAGACCCCGTGACAGTGCACTCCGGAGATCCGGTAACAGGGTATACTGACACAGACTCAGTCAGACACTATTCAAGCACCGAGGCTGGTAAACCCTGTGACAGCGCACTCGGGAGATCCGGTAACAGGGTATACTGACACAGACTCACTGTGACTCTGTATCGGGGCCTGTCACCAAGCACAGAGGCCGGCGTACCCTGTGGCAGTGCACTCGAGAAGTCTGGTAACAGGGTATACTGACACAGACTCACTGTCACTTTGTTTTTAGTGCGATGTTGGGGCAGATGTGAGCTTGGTTCTCGCCCCATTCAAACCTATTAGCTAAGGAATGAGAATGGGGAAAGGGGGGCTGCTGGAACAGACACGCACCCACAGATGCTTGAAAAATAAGCCTGTCAGCATCATGAGCTTCTGAGAAGCCACCAGTGCGCCAACGGAGGTTGGAGGAGAAAAACAACAATCCGAAAAACCTGAATGAGCAAGTCCTCATCTACTTATTTTTTGAATATTTTTTAGATTTTGAGCCACGTGATATTGCATGTCCTGTTGAAGCCCAGCCTCCCCTCAGTCTCAGTTCAGATTCCTTCCCTCTGTAGCTCGGACACAGCAAGAGGCGGATTGAGCTGAACCTAAGAACATGTGCTGCCTGAAGCCGTATCTCCAGACATTGTGACATTCGAGAGTTCGGTCAACCGTTTCCCCATGTCCAAGCTGTGCCTGTTAGGCTCAGTTATGAGCTTTTGGGAGGGGTGGTGACCCCCTTTTGTGAGCCTCAAGGTGGTCCGGTAGCAGCCTTGGGACACTCCAACCTGTAAAGATTGAAGTTATCACCGTAATTGTTCATAAACAGACGCAGAACATGGCCTCGAATCATCATGATCCCCGAATCTGAGGATGATGGACCCACAGTTCATTCACACATATCTAGGGACAGAGGCTGTCATTAACAATAACAGTAATGGCCACGAACTTGTGTTTTAGACCGTAGTACTAGGGGTTATAACAAACAACTCCATTCCAAAATACTTTAACTAAGTGCTTTACCTTTACTGCTGACACATGTTACTCTTGGTACAGTGTTTCAGTAGGTGGCGCAGTGGAGGCAACAATGTGTATGAAATCCCTCTGCCCAAAAAGTGTTGCAAGAAAGTCACTCTTTCCTCCTTATGATTCCTCCAGAACACTTCAGAATAGAGTTTCATGTAGTCATTATTATGAATGCTAATTGTCGAAGTGTATTATATATGATAATACAGCTAGCAAAGTATTGTTTGAATGTCATAGCTATGGGGAATCGTCATGGTGACCACACACCACTCTGTAGCCCCCTTGGGACATTTCAGGTCCTGGGAGGACATGTCTTTAGTGACGTATGAAGGGTTCCAGCATGAGCCAATGAAAACAAGATGATGTTCCCTAGATGGAGAGAACAGCTCCAAGCTCAGCGATGACCAGCCGAAGACCAGCTGGTGAAGAACAAAGACCAGAACTCGCATTTTTTATAGTTAAATTATAAACGTCCTAGCAGGAAACGGGGGAGCTTTTTACTTATATGATTAAATTATAAAAAAATGTACCCCTGGTCTGCCTACCTGACACATGGTCTGCAGAGACAGACTATAATAAAAATCACAGCAGGGTTTTTTTCCATGTATGAAAAAAAATTAAATGACACAGTTATTTAAGAAATACTTTCGACTTTGGTCCCTGGTCAGACCAGCCGTCACTTTTTTTGTGGGGGGGGGGGGAGTTACCTGTGCATTTGCTGGAAAATCCATAGCCACTGGAATGTCAGCCAGATGTCTGTGGATGACTGGATGCTGAAACTGCATCTTCTGCCCCTGTGCCATGCCATCCAACGTCGCTGCTGAGACCCAACCAGCATTTTCTGTTATTGCAGAACCGTGGACCAACAGCTGGGTCACAGCAACCTAGACCAAGTGGGTTCTGCCACATTGAATTAGCACTACACATCTGTCTCATCTGGTAAGGTCTAGATGTGGAAGAAAAGCAAGGACATAGTTGGTTGGCATCTGATCTCTCCTTCATGTAAAGGCTTGTGAAGCCCCCTAATTCACAGAGCTTGTGCCTGCTGAGAATCACGCTGCGATCTCTGGGGACTGAAGAAATACGAACAGGAAAATCATTCATATAATATAGCATTAGCATTGCTAAACAGTAAATTTAGAATATAATGTTAACGCATTTCTAAAAAACAACTGTAAATATGATGTGCATAAATATGACGTTTAGGAAGTTTGGGGAGAGTTTTGAAAGGTGGTGCAAGTGTATAGGAAGGGGTGGGGCTCCAGCTTGGCCCGCCCCTTCCTCTAGCTGGCCACTGTTCCCCATGTCAGAGGTATCAGAAATGTGCATGCTCCACATTAAGTGGGCCCACCTCCCACTGGTGTAGCCTTTCGGGCTTTTTGCTACCCCCACCCACGGCACCCACCAGCCTGAAGAATCAGTCCCTATCAGGGAAATCAAAGGCGATTGCACAGCACACCAGTCATTTAGGATTTCTGTGGCTGCATTAAGTATGTGGCGCCGGCCACAGGGCCCAGTGCTCTGTTTGTTCAGCCAAAGTGCTCTGTAATTTATTTAAAATAATCTATTTTAACAAATAAAGAGGTCATTGAGTAAGCGCATTGCTTGAGGCAGCCATTTAAATACCTCTCTAAGAGCCCCCCTTGCTTGCTGGCTGGTTGGGTGACCCTCTGTGCAGGAACAAAAATGATCCCCAATCCGAGCAACGCGTCTTATTTACCTACCCCCTCCTGAACCTGTTTTATGACATATAATATATTTTGCAATATCTTGTTTGCAGTATTGCCCTGTTTACTTTGGTCACCTGGCCTGTGCCTGTATCCAAGGCAGCTAAAATTCTCCCAGCACTGGATGTTTTTTCTTTCCTTTTTTTTCTTTTAATTGAAGTGGTCGCTCATGGGTACAACTGCATGGTCCCTGCAGATATTTTTGCTGGCTACAGCAGCCTGTCCTCAGCCGCAGTGCCACCTGCAGCACTTAATGCCTTTCTATTGAACGGAGAGGAAAGTTTTCAGTCCCTCAGTGATTTAGCTAACTCTGCTAACTCGAAAAATATAAATACCCTGCAGCCGAATATGGCTGTATGGCAGCAGGCTTTACCTTTCCCTTGCTGCCCCATCTGCATCGTCCAGGTTGCCCGTTACAGTTGCTCTGGCAGATTCTGAAGCAAAAACGATTTGTACCTATGACTCGCTAGAAGTCGCTAGCTGTGAGCAATGCAGACACAGTGGCCTGAGTGTGGCGGACATTTTATTGTTTGTCACAGCGGTAGCTATAGGGGATCCAGGCTTCAGTCTAACACTATTACACCAAAAGGGGCTTCAACCTAACACTCTACTTGAGGTAATGAGTTTCAGTCTGACATTATATCAGGGAATGAGGGCTTCTGTTTAACACTATACCATGAGAAGTTAGCTTCAGTCTAACACACTACTGGGAGGTAGTCTTTCCCTGCATGTCCTTATATATTTAAACCCACCCTTCGCAGGAGAAGGCAGTACATTTGTGTTCACTGTCACGTATCTCAGTGCCATTCAGCCGACCCTAAGTAACGTGGCGACAAGGCCTGAGCAATTACATTCATTTCATGTGCAAGTCCGTGAAGGCATGCGCGTCATAAAAACTTTATTTAAATTCTCATTTTACATATAAAAACGGAAAGCAGAAGTCCAGACTGCCCAGACCGTGTGGTGAGTGAGATACCATAAGCTGAGCTTCTTGGGGGCAGCTAAAGCATCCTCTGGCACGGTGACGGCGCAGCCGGGCAGCAGCCAAACAAAACGCGGTTTCATGTAACCATGGCCTCGTGGAGAAACACGATTCGCCGGTCGTGCACGGCTGGGATCTGCGGGCAGCAACCTCACAGACCCTGTGAAGTTGCCACGGCGGCACGCTTGCATGTACACACAGAGGTGTTTCACGTACCTAATCACACACACACGATGAACACGACTTGTGATTGTGCACCTTTACGCTGACACATAGAAACATCACCGCCTGTATTCAACACTCTCCCATTCTGAGAAGGAAATGACCTCAACCACAAATATAACTGGTATTTCAGCAGAAGCATGTGTATAGAATGGGGTCAAAGGTCATTGCTCCTCCTTTGTTTATGCTTGCATTTTTTGTCCATGGTTTTGGCTAGCCGAAGAGACTGTTTGAAAATACACAGATTCAGGCCTGGGCTCAGGTTCCACACCCGTTCGAGGATCTGGGGGTGTCATACATGAACTTTATGGGCCATTAGGTAAAGGTGCATAATCCCATAGCGGAGGGTAGTTGTGAGGGAGAGAAAACAGTGGAGCGTCACTCAAAGACAACCTGGGAGAGAGGAGGATCTTGTCACGGCCCCATCAAAGTTCTTTTGCCACCCAGCATGCTCAGCAGCAGGGGAGGGTAACGGCCCGCTGGGGGGTTGAGGGTGGGCTATCTAGACGTTGCTGTCAGTCAGTAGACGTTATTCTCTCCAGCTATGAAAGCAAGGGCTACTCTGGGCTCTGTTTCCATGGATTGTTATCGGAAGGAGGATGTTTCAGATTCTGGGGGAGTGAGGCAGCAGTGAGATACCCTGAACTCTGTCTGTGTCTCCATGGAAACAAACGGGTCCAAATGGCTACTGAACACAGACACAGGGTTTCTTCAAGGGAGAAGATCTAATTTGACCTTTCTTTTTGACCGCTGGCCAAATTTCAATCTTCTCCTTGGTTTCAAATGAAAGGATAGTAGCAGACCCCTAGGAGTGGACCTTAAATATTAGCTACTAATGTTAATTAAAAAATGATATTTCTTATAAAAGCAAGTAATTCCACATTTCAGTGACGCACAATATGCTTGTATAATATATGTTTTAACATAACAGCTTAAGTTTTGTTTTCTATTTACATTCTTGCTTTCGTGATGTGTCACACTTCACCCTTCACGTGTCACACTGCACCTTTTGACTCCACACACATGTATCACACATCTTTGAAGATAATTCGGATATGCTTATGTGACTCGACACAGTGGGGCCTGCAGGCCCCTTCGTCTGCCCCGATGGCATGAACGCGGCCTGTGCGGACCAGGCGATGAGAAGAGGGGCGTCGCCCCATGGTGTAATTGGCATGGCGTGGCGGGATCTGTTTGTCTCGGGTTTCCTCTAAGTGGCTAATGTGCACGTGGACGATCGCACACATGGAGCAGTCGACAGAGTGGTCAGTGTTTTCCGCAGCTCATAGGGCCATGGCTCATCCCGCCTTCCTGTCTCACATACTGACCCCCAGCATCGACCGACACCAACACCAACATCTCCCCATATCTTCAGCCTTCAAGCAAACACAAAAACCTTTCTGAAATGTGCTAGAATTTTGTATTGGGCTTCCATGGCGTGTCACCCACAGACGTTTCGCATTAGTCATTTAAGGTACATAAGAAAGGTTAAGATAACGTCCAAAGTGGAAAAAATTGGGCAGTTAACTTCAAACTGATCCTAAGCAGAGCTATGAACAACAGGCCGCCTGGGGCAGCCTCAGAAAACACAGAGTAACCCCCCCTCCGCCCCCACTCTCCTCTCCTTTCCTGTGTAGGTTTCTTCTCACTTTTTTCCCCCACATCTCCCTTCTTTCTCGACCCCTGGCTCCCTCAGGCCACCCTCCCGCATGCACACGCACGCGGCCCGCACACGCTCACACACACACTCACACACACACACACACACACACACACACATGCACACAGCCATGTGCGCGCGCAGGCCTCGCCCCAGCCTGGCAACCATCTGTTGATAATTACTGGCCAGTCTCTGCAGAGAACTTGTGATATTTAATATTTCCTCAGCACTTGAACAAATAAGCCATAATAACTGCGAGGCACTTGACCACAGGGGTAGAGAGACGCGAGGCATGAAAAGCACTGTGTGCAGCGCGGCAGCGCAGGTCTGTTAAACTTTCCATCCCATGTCAGGCCCGTGCATAAAAACGTCTCGACTCTAAAATGCCCCCCCCCAACCACAAAAACTTAAACAGTGAACAAACACTATAAATCATGGTTAAAATGAGATATAAATAGTTGCGTGTGCATACACGGGCACGCGCACGGCAGCACCAGTGTGTGCGGAAGGTGCTGAGGACCTGCAGTGCATCCTGGGAGATGCACAAAATGCTCATTGACCACAAGTCTGCTTTTTGATTGGGAGGCTGGGGATTCACAAACACATACAGCCCAATTAGAGTTCCCTGAAACCTGCATTACTGTTTTCCTTTTGGATTCAATATGAAATTAGGAGACAGAAATAAAAATCGAAGGCAAGCAGCCCTTGAGAAAAGGAAACACGCTCTTTCGGTTAAACAAAATTATTAGTTCTAAAGCTCACACACGTTTTGATTTCACTCCAATCCAACCCAAGGATATTAAGAACACCAGAAACAGAGAAAGACTCTCCGAAGAGCACTACAGGAAACCTGACTCTGCACCGAGGTGGCCTGTGCAGGCTTCCGCTCATGCTTGGATTATAAAAGCGACTCCTCTCAGTGGGAGATATTTACCGCACGGCCTGTTGTATGATTGACATGCCTTAGTGCCGTTAGCCCTAAGCTTTGTGATTTCTGGTGACCTCACTGTTCCCCAGCAAACATGGGGAAAGCCAGCACTAAGGACCATGGCTGTCTCCTTTGACCATAGGTACTGTTTTAAATGGGGCGTCACTTTGGACAGACAAATTTAATGGAGATTGAAACCTCCCTTTTGATCAAGGAGTGGTGAATGTGGAAGCACCTTGTTTCCTTCTCCTACTCCATTTTTCATGCTTTATTATGCAAAATAGGCCACACTTCTTGTGCAGGACAAGAATTAAGTCGCGTATGTAAAAGTCTTCTTTTGATGAAATTCACACCAGGACAATGACATAAATCATCCCTGTTTGTCGTAAACATAAAAATGTTTTTTTAAAATGTACATCATGGTTACGAAGGTCACCATTCAGGCTTGAGGTCAGCGGACAGGTTATGTCAGAAATGTGTCGACCTCTCCCACCACTACATCGAGAAAGTGTCTGCAAGCCACACCCTCCCATGAGGAGGGTCAGTGTGTGCATGTTGGATCAGCTGGAAAGGGGTAACACAAGCTGTATGCGCAATTAAGAACGTGGCAGATGAGTGGGAAGATGGGGCCAGACCCCGGGGGGGGGGGGGGGGGGGTTGGGCGGGGAAGGACCACCAAGGGGCGGGAGGGGCACGGGGGGGGGAATGCCACACCCCCCGCGGGTGGCAAGGGGCAAA
>JAODKC010000016.1:19879355-19889501 GCA_026777985.1 Mormyrops attenuatus | reverse complement strand
CCCCCCCCCCCCCCCGCGCCTGTGCTGTGAAGGACCATCAAGGTGCGTGAGAGGCACGGGCTGCTGAATGACAGAGACGCAGCGGGTGGACAGGGCCTCACTAAGAAAACACGGCAGCGGGCCGCCAGAATTGTCCCCAAGCGGGTTCATCGAAAGCCGGTCGTGCTGCACGTTAGCCCTGCAATCAGAAATAGCGAAGCCTTCAGACAGCACATCTGCATTTACCAAGTCGACTGCAGGAGCAATGCTGTTCCTTTCACTCTCTGATGTTTTTGCGAGATTTTTCAGGCTTAAATCTCACTATTTCTTACCTTAGAATCACCTTGTAACCATGTCGACAAACTAACCACTTAGAAGTGCGCCCCCCCACACCCCCACCAACCTTTTTTAAAAGTAGTATACAGAAGCCAGCTGTGTACAGAAAGCCCCCATCATGAGGAATGGTGGAGGCAGACCTGGGATCACCCACAAGAGACAGAGCTGACACCTACGGTCACTCCCCCGGTCCCCCCCGTGACACGACCCCCCCAATCTCAGAGCCAACACATGCTATATAATCAACCTCTTTTCGCTTGACTGAGCCTTATAAAATGAAAAAAAAGACATCTAAAAACACCAACCTACCCCGCCCACCCAACCATTTAATTTATTGGCTTATAAAAAGGCTTTTGGTTAGATTTTCTGGGGCTCTAAAACGGCCAAGCTGGCTCCTTCCACATAGTGCTTCATTCATCACGGCCCCTACCAGGGAAAGCCTGCTTCTCTCCCATTTCCTGTGTTCCTGAGGTTGGCATGAATGAAAACACCAAAATGAATGATTTCCTGGTTTGGGCTTTAAAATATATATACGCATATATATATATATATATATATATATATATATATATTGCTCTCAAAGAACAATCGATAATATCTTCACTATCCACATAGAAGGCCTGTTCTGATGCACTGTAAGAGGTGCCCAAAGCCCCCCCACTCTAGCTACCTTTGGGGGAAGGGTGGAGGGGATTCCTGGAGTCCCTACTTACTTTACCACCTATTTGGATTCAGTTCTGAAATAATACGGAATAATTCTGCCTGTCGCATGGAGATGAAAGACATCAGGCCCACAGAAACCAGGGCTTCATCTTTCTACACTTCCTGGATTGCAGACTCTGAAAAGAAAATGAAAAAAAAAACACACAGATGTGGCAAACACCACACAGAGAGGTCACCCCACACACACACACACGTGCACGCATGCGCACGCACACACACACACACACACACACACACACACACACACACACACACACACACACACCAGAATTAACCGAACAGTAATAAATTCTTATTATACTGCAAAAAAGATTATAACGCTATAAAAGTGTACCTTGAAATTATTTCTGCAACAAAATAGTTTAAGAGTTCTTCATAAAAATAAACAGCCAATGTTGGACATGATTCATATTTTTATGGTTTTAAGGCTTTTCACAGTCGACAGGTTTCAGATACAGACCCTTCGAAAAGCAGAGAGGATTTCTGTGCAGCCATCTGTGTGGGGTCAAAAAACACCCACATGCTGTAAAAAAAAGGTTACGAACCATCTCTGACATTTCAATCTCCAAATTTAACGCAAAGAAATTGTGAAAAAAACTCAGCCTGCTCTGAGTGCCATCACGGACCTTGTATAGATGTGGAAAGAAACTGGAGTAAAGAGGGAAAGCAGGGCCTGAAAAGGAGGTCTTTAACAGGAAGAAATGCACCCCGCTGCGCTCTGGGCCCAGCACATGCAGCGTATAAACAAACTCTCGTGCCATGCCAAGTCTCTAACAGGCCGTGGTAAAGGCTGGACTTTTCACGCTGAAATTTCCCTACCGATACAGAGATATCAAGGATAATAATGGGGCGGGGGGGGGGGAACAGAGGGGCAAACTGTCAATGAAACGATGACTTCAGACTTCATCTTACTGTCCGCATGGCAATGATGTTGCCTGCTGTATTGTGGACGCCCTGTGTTGCTTGTTGCCTGGGCAATCGTCTGTAAGAAGGGCCACCCTGTGACGGTCTGAGGTCAGGAACTCTGGAAAGTTCCAGGAATATCTTTCTGTTAGTGTTTCCAGCTGTCTGGAGAATTCCTGCTGATGAAGACTCTGCGGAGGCTGCTGGGAATTGTGGTTTAGGGCATGAAAGTGATTGTTCTGGCAAAGTTACTCATCATGAGAGACTCATAATGAAGAAATAGGTAGTTCCTCTGAAACAGAGAGAAATAGTATACTATTGTTTGGTCTATGGGGGGGGGGCTTATGATGCTACGTCTGTGATCAGAAGGATGCTGGTTCCAATCACTAGGGCAGCTGAGTGATGTCACCATTGGGCCCCTGAACAAGGCCCTTAAAAACCAGTTGTTCAGGGGACTGGCTGACCCCATTTTCTCAAAAAAAAGTGTGTCACTTTGGATAAAACTACTAAATACATTACATGCATTATATTGAGTTATATTTAATGATGAGTATTTGAATCTAATGGCTTAAAAGGTTTTATGGATGGGTTTCTCTCCCAGTCGCATGGCAATAATGGTCAGCTGGCCAAATAAAAGATACTTCTTTGACTGGTGGAAAAGGAAAAATAGATACTCAGTGCAGGGAAAAATATTTTGTTTTTCATATTTTTGTGGAAATTAGATAGCTGCATGCTTTCCCAGGCTTCCTTGGTTGCCTGAAACCAGTGAGGGTAAGAATTGCTAGCTCTGCTAAGCATCAAGAACCAAGAAGTCCATGGTAGATGACCTGCTTTCAGAAGGCTCTCTGCAGGCCATAGTCGTTGGGGATCTTCGTATTGTTCAGCTACGGGATTAATTGCACATGACCGGATTCATCACTAGATGCTTCTCAGTTACAGATTTCTGCTTACTCCCCATTGTGTCTCCATCTTTTGTGTCCACTTGTGACCCACAGTTTATTCTCTTACTTATAATTTTACTTATAATAATGTGCATTCTACCTCTGCATACTAAATAACAAGCACTAGCAAGAAATTGGTGTTATTATTCACAAAGTGACCTTAAATTTATAGGTGCTTTGTTGGTTCAATTAAATTTATCTGTCCTCTTTCATTAAAACACTTACTCAGTCTAAGTGTCAGGTGAGCAACATAGATGTCAATGAGATCATAGCTTGGGGTAATAAGTTTTGCACTTGAGAATGCCATTGTGTTAGGTAATGTGCTGGTTGACGGCATAGAGCCCATTGTGTGCAAAGTGTTAGATAGTGTCAAGGGAATTGGTAAGGCAACAGTGTGTGGTCGACACCATGATGCAACGGGCCAGCAGCACTCTATCTTAGTTGAAACTTCTAGGAAGGTTTCTGAAATTACTCTCCCGCTGTCGTTGGAATACTTGATGAAGCAGGTTCACGGCCCACACACAGAGTGGGTGTCAAGTCCCACTTATCCGAATGCAATAGGGGCTGATGCATTTCACAGTAAGTGGCTGTCTTTTCTGCGAAAAGGTGGAAAGAGGGACTACAGTGTCCCTGTCCCTCATACTCAACACTGGGCTAGTTGGTGTAATTAATCCACTAGTTTAAAAATGTCACAATACCACACCGGCTGAAGTCCAGAAGTACAAAAAGCTGTGCAAATTCTTAGGAGTGATACTAACACCCAGCGAGTATGAGGTGAGGCCCAAACAGGCAATGCATTTTCAAGAAGGATGGCGGTGTTCAGATACTATGAAATTAACAGCGGGTAGTGCAGTTTCTCAGAGGACATGCAGCAGATGTTGTGAGGCTCAGTAGAGGAACGGATGCTGGGAAAATGGTGCTCCCATCTGGGCTAACAGGGCCTAGATGTATCCTTCCTATTCAAATGGAGGGTATTTATGCTAAAGATTTACTTCTGAATGGATCACTAATTACTCTGTAGTATCTTTTCATGAAAAGTACCTGAAGCATTTAAAATTTCTGGATATGGAGCCTGAGCCTGGATGGATGCTTTCCTCTTAAGCTTGAGTTTCCAGAATCTGTAACTGGATAACAGCGACCACTGATATACTTGTACTGATGTGTCTAGACCCCATCATGTACACATTGTAATTGGAATAAATACATCAGCGATGAAAAAGCTAATTGAAGCATGTAAGAAAAGAGAAGGGAAGATTTCTTGAGCACCTTAGTGGTTCATCCTGAAATGAAAGACGTGCATGAGAAGGTCACCGTGATGACAGCTGGTCAGAGCGAATACTCAAGCCAAGGTACTATGTTGTTACCACACGTCAAGACTTTAATGCTGTCCCTGGGTGAGATGGCTAAAGTTACAGAAATCCTTGAACATCCCAGGAAGCCATCACTAAAGTACTGTTAGTAGATTACCCTTAAGAGTCGCGTTTCCCAGAGGTCTTACTGGTGAGTCAAGAAATGCAGACAACTGTTGCTGTACACTGAAGAAAAATCACTCTCAGAAATGTATCCACTCAACCCTATCACACTGAAATGGGACCTTCCGATGGCTCACAGTTTCCAGTGGAAGTTGTCCCCCATGTTATTTCCCACAGTGAGAGCATGTGTGAAAGTCTGGTGGCACTGAATTCATTCAAGTTTGATAACTCCCCAATATCAGAGGGCAGGAGGATCTAGCCTAGACGTTGCCTGACTGAAGAGCTGTTTTCTCATGTCATGAATTTGATGTGAGCTGCTCCAAGAGTGCACAGCACAACTATCTGGTTTACTGTGGACAAGACCTTCTGGGACAGATCTCTCTGGTTTTCCCCAGCCAACACTGAAGATATAAGACTGCATTTGGAAAACGTGTTGGCTTTATTCCCGAATCATAGAGCCCGTATAACCACTATAGTATAGCAGAGCAAACTTGGAAGTCACAGCAAAGGGCAGCCACCTTGCAGTACCCAAGGAACTGGGGGTTAAGGGCCTTGCTCAAGGCCCCAGGGACATCTGACTATGATTTAAGTAGTGAGAAAAAAAATTGCATGGACTACTGCAAAGCTAATGAAGTGATGACAGACATTGTTTATATTTTTGGGTTCTTAAAGTTCAAATAAATGTCTTAGGGCATATCAGGAGCTCCTGCAACCTTAAGTTACGGAAAAAATCAGCTGGTAATATTATTAGAGGACTTAGTGTATATGGATGACTCTTTGCAAGAACCTTGGAGGAGCATGACGAATGCCTGCGCAAGGTACTGGATAGTTTGAATAGTGAGGGACTCAAATTGTCACTGGACAAACTTTGCCAGACCCCACTCGGTGAACAAACCAGAGCTTTCAACATTAAAATCGGCTTAAGAGGATGCTGCTGGACATTGTTTCGGAACTCTGGAGCCAAGACCGAAATGTCAGTCGAGTTGCACATTGGACATATGTATTTATGTAGTTTCAGTCAAAAATAAAGCCACCAGTTACTCTTCCTACTGTCTGGAATGTGGTCGGTAGACCAGACTGGCCATAGATCTGGATTTTGGTGTTTCAGATGCTTTAGCTCTTCAACTACATCTTACAGACATGACAATGACACGATGTGGAGAGTGAAGATTGCAAGAGCTGGTGGAGGCTATTGCTGAGAAGAATAATGAATCAAAGAAGAACTACAACTAACAAATCTGTTACTCTCATCTTTCCCTGTATGTTTGAGCTAATTTGGAAACTTGGAATTCAAGCGAAGAACAAGTTGGTATGTATGGCTGAAAGACAAATGCCCATCCTCCTTTTTTTTAAGTTGAAAGCGAATGATGGACATCATAAACCTGTCAAGATTTGTAATATTAATGATCTTCGTAGGGAAAGACTTTCCAAGAGGCAGATGCTTGAACAGGCGGGTGTGGCCGACCAGTACTTTCACCCCCATCGCACTGCATGAAACTTCAGTAAGCGAAAGTGCAAAAAGACGCGGCAAATCCTGGAACAGAGGAGTCATGTAGTGGAAGAACAAATTAAGGAAGTTAGAGAGCTGCAGGATTTTGGAGTGAACTCGAGGAAATGGCATGTGGGTTTGTGGGCCCTCAGATGAACCTTCCAGTGCTTCAAATACAGGGTCTGGTTTGTAGAAGTCTCCAATTAAGTTGCCCTGGAATTACACTATATGGACAAAAGTATTGGAACACCTGGCCATCATACATACAGGATCTTCTGACATCCCATTTTAAATCTATACGCATCAATATGGAGTTGGTCCCCCCCCTTTACAGGTATAACAACTGCCACTCTTCTGGAAAGCCTTTCAACGAGTTTATTGAGTGTGTCTGGGGGAATTTTTTCTGTCTCATCCAAAAGTGCATTTGTGAGGTCAGGCACTGATGTTGGATATGAAGGCCTGGGTCGCAAAGTCTGTTATAGTTCATCCCAAAGGTGTTTGATGGGGTTGAGCTCAGGGCTCTGTGCAGGCCAGTCAAGTTCTTCCACATCAAACTCACCGAACCATGTCTTTATGGACCTTGCATTGTGCACTGGGGCACAGTCATGCTGGAACAGAAGAGGGCCTTCCCCAAACTGTTCCCTCAAAGCTGGAGGCATTGAATTGTCCAAAATGTCTTGGTATGCTGAAGCATTAAGAGCATTAAGGGGCCCAGCCCAACCACAGACAAACAGCACCATGCCATTATCTCTGTTCCACCAAACTTTACAGTTGGCACAATGCGGTCAGGCAGGTAATGTTCTCCTGGCGTCCATCAAACACAGACTCATCCATCAGACTGCCAGACAGAGAAGCATGATTCATCACTCCACAGAACACATTTCCACTGCATCAGAGTCCAGTGGTGGCGTGCTTTACACCACTCCATCTGATGCTTGGCATTGGGCTCGGTGATGTGAGGCCTGCATGCAGCTGCTCGGCCAGTACCATCTGGGGTACTTTTTTGTTACTTCAGTACTTTGGGGTGGGACTTGAAACGCTTTCTTTGTTGAATGTGTCAGGGTCAGCACCCGTCCTCCTCAACCTTTCATGTCTCCCCCCCAATTTGGCCAGCAGGTGTCACTGGCCATCCTGTCCTCCCTGTGTCCTTCAAGCCCTTAGTGTGTTTCCCCAGCACCCCAGACTGCTGCATGGCCCTATGGGCTGAGCATGTGGCTAAAAACCCTGTGGTCATGAGTTTGAGACCAGCTTCCTGCTTATTTGTATTTATTGGATTTTGTTCCCCAGTGTATATTTTCTAGTTTTATTGTTCCTAGTTTTTGGTTTGCATGCTGTTTTGGTTTCTGCTAGGTGCCTGTGTTTGTGATTATGTATTACTTGTCCCCATTTTTGACCCTTTGTAGTCCTTTTGTTTGTAGTTTTACCCAGTGTATTTATTTTCCGCAATAAACCTTCTTGTGTGTCAGAGCCCCTGGTGGATCATCACATCTCTTTTTCCTGCTAGCACCATGCTCCGTTCCCATGACAGAATGGTTATGCAAATTATGCAAATGATGATGCCTGCCTTAAATACATTACTACCAGAATCTTAAAAAATGTTAACTCCGAAAAGAACGATAAATGAAGTAAAAAAAAAAAAATGTGATCTGGTCAGAAGAACAGATAAAACCAAAAGATCAGGATAGCATGAAAAGAGAGTATTTTGTTTAATATACTAGGACAGCATGCATATAGTGTAAATAGCACATAGCGTGCTGTCCTAGCGATGTGATTTTTATTATAAATATAGCGATGTGATTTTTATTATAAATATAGCGATGTGATTTTCTTGTAAAAATACTGGGGTATTTGTAAAGCGAAAAGGACTTCACAAATTACTCTCAAAATGGTCTAGGAGTGATTTAAACAGCAACTGTCACACCCCAGTCACACCCCCCACGCAAACTCCTCAGCTAAACAACGGAGATCAACAACACCTATGGAAGTGGACACCGGGAGGTATTGTTGTCCCAATGCAACTTACTGAGCGTTTCTTCTCTGTCCCCCATGCAGCCCTGATCCGACCCCCAAAATTGTGCTTCCGTCTCTGCCCCCGCGTCCTTGGATCCCAGCTGTGTGTGACCCTCCGTCGTGTGCCCTCTTTGTCAGACTGACTTCCCTGGCTTTCAAGACCTTTCGCTCCATGACCCTGACTCCGCTTCAGCCCGCCTCTTCTGTTCCTGGTTGCCTGTGTTTCAATAAACATTTGTGGTTTCAGAGCCCCGTGCCTTTTACTATGTTCTGTTTTGCGACAGCAGGGATAAAATGGATTAAGAAAAAGGCTGATCTTTAATCTACCTGACTAGTGATGTAAGAATTGCATGTGCATAACATGAGATGTTGGTATTAATATCACACATCATCCAGCCTTATAATATAGTACAGCCATTTTTTGGATTCAGTAGAAAATACTCTCCCCTGCACTGTGATGTCATTCGGCCAGTTATTATGCTAGTGGAAAACCAACACCTTGAAGTACTGTACTTTTGGTACTTTCTCAAAGTACCAAAATTACAGTACCCGATGCAGTGGAAAAGCCATCCATCCATCACAATGGAGAGGTTATATCTCTCAGCTGGCCTGGGAACACCTTGGTATCCCCCCAGTGAAGCTAGAGGATGTGCCTGGCGAGAGGGAGGTCTGGGTATCCCTGCTTAGACTGCTGTCCCCGTGACCTGAACCCATATAGGTGGCAGAAGATTGATGGAAAATTTCCAAATATAGCAACGTCATTTTGTTGTAGTAAATATTGCGGAATTTCTAAAACAAGAAAAAGTTCAACATAAATTTCTCACATACCCGTCTAGGAATTATTTAAACAGCATGAATGGAATTATGATGGTCTCAGAAAACGCATGTAGTAGAAGTGAACTTTAAATTGATTTTTAAACACAACGACTGTGCCTGTATTGCGGAGAGGCAGGGCGTCTGATCCGTGCCTGCCCAGTCTGCCCGAGTTCCCCCCAGTCTCCTCCAGCTCTGGTAGGAGTATTGTGTCCAGCCACTGTCCCAGAGGCCTACCCCTGTATCCCTCTCCTGGTCAGGCAGTCACTTTGATCAACGGACCCTGGCCGATTCTGGTGCGGCAGGAAACTTCATCGACCAGCACCTGGTGATGCTCCACTCCATCCCCGTGGAAACTTCAGACAGAATATACGGACTTCACCGATGTCTTCGGTAAAGTCCAGGCCTTTGGGTTACCACCGCATCATCCCTCAGATTGTGCCATAGAGTTGGAGGAGGATCTGCCCTGGCCAAAGGGATGCCTGTCTCACCCGGAACAGGAGGCCAAGAGAACGTATGTGAAGGAGGCCCTGATCCAAGGTATTATCTGTCCGTCCACCTCTCCTATCTCCTCAGGCTTCTTCTTTGTGAAGACGAAGTATGAAGGCCTGAGGCCCTGCATTAATTACCAGGGCCTGAATACCATCATGTGCAAACATCGGGAACCCTTGCCCCTGATACCCTCGGCCCTGGAGCAACTTCGTGAAGCCAAGATCTTCACCAAGCTGGACTTGTGAAGTGCGTATAACCTGGTGTGCATCCGAGAGGGCGATGAATGGAAGACATCCTTTATCACCACCATGGGACAATATAAATATCTGGTAATGCTGTATGGGTTGGCTAATAGCCCTTCTGTCTTTCAGAACTTCATGTGCTAGGTGTTGTCTGACATGCTCCATCGATTTGCCATTGTGTACATAGATCATATCTTAATCTATTCCCCCTCGTACGAGTGGGACACATCCGACAAGTGCTACAACACCTTCGAGATTACCACCTCTACGTCAAAGGAGAAGAATGTGAGTTCCATGTCCCGGCCAACAAGTTCCTGGGGTATCACATCCAACCTGGGAGTGTGAGAATGGATGAAGAGAAGGTGAGAGCTGTGGGAAATTGGCCCCAGCCTCAGACAGTGAAGGATCTGCAGCGCTTCTTGGGCTTCTCCAGTTTGTACCCTAGGTTCATTCATGGTTTTAGTACTATGGCTGCGCCTCTCACCACCAAACCAGGGGAGTTCACCTCCGGTGATGCCGGAGGCTGCCCTGGGGACCCTCAAAACCCTGTTTAGGCTACAGCCTGCTCACAGCCAGCTGAAGAACAGGGGGGTTTTTGAGAGGGGGTGGGTTCATGGGGCTTTACTGTACATAACTGCTTCAGCTGTAATCATAGTAGTAATACTACTTCAATGATCCTTGGGGGGAAATTCTCTTTTTGCCTACCCTGCTCTGCTAGACACAGAGATAGGTGAGAACAAGCTTGG
>JAODKC010000016.1:19865094-19879255 GCA_026777985.1 Mormyrops attenuatus | reverse complement strand
CAGCTGAAGAACAGGGGGGTTTTTGAGAGGGGGTGGGTTCATGGGGCTTTACTGTACATAACTGCTTCAGCTGTAATGCAATGATCCTTGGGGGGAAATTCTCTTTTTGCCTACCCTGCTCTGCTAGACACAGAGATAGGTGAGAACAAGCTTGGCAGTGAAGGGCAGCCACCTGCAGCCGCACCCATGGAGCTGGGGGTTAAGGGCCTTGCTCCAGGGCCCGTGGCCTCACTATTCTTCCCAGGCTGGGGCTCGAACCAGCAACCAGAACCTTCCAATCACAAGCAGAGAGGCTTATCCTGCTGCGGCAGACACTGCCCCCCAAAAGAGTTAATTGTACTCGATCTTAGGAATTAGCACTGACCCACAAAACTTTGAAGTGCAAACGCCTAAATGAAGGAAATTGATGGTAGGATGGTAGAAAGTGAGTCCAAAATCAACATAACACTCATCAAGTATTCTGGAGGCTGTGGAGGCCGACCCAGAGTGAACTCTGCAAACACAGCAACAGACTCTGCCAGAAGGTACCATCTCAGTTACCATTAAAACAAATGCCTTATTGTTTTTCTCCTTACTGTATATAAACATTCAGGTTATGGAATGTAAAAAAAAATTCTGCTTTTAGCAAAGCTAAGTTATGATCCCGGCAAGCTTCTTAAGGATATGGTGCTGGAAGTTGTACATCAATAATAATAATAATCCATCCATCCACTAATCCAGTGTTTCTCAACCCAGTCCTTGGGGACCCCCAGACAGTCCACATTTTTACTCCCTCCTAGCTTCCACCACACCTGTACCTGTATTCAGTGTCCTTCATTGTTTGGTTCAGGCCGGCTGGGAGCTGGGAAGGAGCAAAAATGTGGACTGTCTGGGGGTCCCTGAGGATAGGGCTGAGAAACACTGCTCTAACTGCTCTAATCCAGTACATTGATGTTTTATTGGTGTATTATTATTAATCCTATTATTTTTCTATTATTATGTTGTTCGTATTAATTCATTAATCCCCTCACAAATACAGAAACCCACACACACCAGAGTGCATACAGCAATTATTCTTCTACCAGCTGCTTTAGTTTTATGTTTTCATACGCATCATGTTATTGTGATATTTATCTATTGTATATTATGGCACTGTTCAGTCTTGGGGGAATACTGTAGCATTTCATTTTTTATGTTTGTGAATACACTAAAAATGACAATAAAAGAAATCTTTAATCTAATCACCGGATGCCCAGAGATGGTTCCCTCACTCTCACAGTGCTTCCTCTGATGATCCAGGTAGCAGAAGTTAATGATTTGTACAATATAGGTCTGAATGCTGGTGAGATAGGGGAAGTGTGCAGACAGGACACTAAAATAGGGTGGGATTGTGACTCTCACAGACCGTGACAATCCCAGAACGTGCTGTATGGTGCCCAGGGTGAGAATGGAGCATTCCCCATTATTACAGATGAGTGTCACATTCTACTAAATAAGTGCCTTCTTTGTCAAAGTTGGCTGGAAGCCTTTAACTCCTAGAGCGTGAAATACTGCTGTATTTAATCCCATCCAGGTGCTGAGGCCACAGTGGCAACTACATTTACTGAGGCTCATTTCCCTATTTGTCATTGGTTATTTTTAATTAATGACTTTCACACTACAAATGGTTACTGGAGCCCAGTAATGACTAGAGGAAAGCAAGTATGTATAAACAAAGGAGCAGCAGATTGCATGATGGGTAATTTGTAAGGTTCGCGATAGATTGGCTGGTGCTATATTTTTTACTCTTCTGTACACATAGGAACATATGAAAACACATAGGAAAAAATCAATTGCTTTGATAAAAGTTACAAACTAACAAAATAGAATTTTTGACAAGGATTCAGAACATAAGTAAACGATGAGACCTGGACAAAGTATGATTCATCTGACATATGGGTTTATGAGCAAGAGATGCTAAAATATATTTGCACTTTTGACAAGTTGATCGTTTGATACAGCTTGGTCTATTACAGCCAAATTAAGAAAAAAAACATTTACATCCCTGTGGAGACTAATGACTAGAGCCCCCCCCCTGCCCCACTACCCCCCCATCATTCAGGAAGCTGAGTGGACATGGCTGAGTAACGAGGCAGAATGTGTTTGCCATGGGGGGGGGGGGGGGCTTGGTGAGATTGGCAGATGCCCTATTTTGTCAGGTGTGCTTATTACTCCCTGGTGTCTTGACAGTACCCGTTAGAAACATCTCTGTGCCTGATTAGCCTCTTCATCCTCAGCATTCTGCTAAAAGATGAGACCTCCCTCACTGGACTCAATGCTTTCCCGTGGGGGCAAAACTCAAATTCTCAAACACTGCATACACTGCATGCTAAAGAGTGTCACAAACAACTATTCTTACATCGCTTGTCTTTTTTTTTGGTAAAAACAGCACAGAGATTTCAATTGCTTTCCAGTGAGTGAAAAATATAGACATAAACAAACAGCATTTATACACCATCTGTACGTTTATAAGGCAGTCAGTCACCCATAAATGCCTTTTCTAAACTGCTGTCATGTCAGGAACGGTTGCTTAGCAAAGCTTCTCATATTCTTCATAAATAATGACTGCCTTTTGAATGTGAAGCTTAACCCTTCTAATCCTCCCTGCGTTTATTTATCACCCTAGTCAGCCGATCCGAACCCACAGGAAGTGGCCGGTAAGTGAAACAGGAAGAGGGAAGGTGGCCGTTGTGAACCCAGCATGTAAATCAAGCCCTGTTTTATGAGTCTGACCACCCGGAAAGACGAAGTGCACTTGTTGTGAGAGAAAACAGAAGAGGAGTACACATGTCATAACACCGACACCTCGGGGGGAGACAGCGGTCGGAAGCCGTCCCAAAACGTGGCCCTTCCTCAGCTCCCTGTGCCTGAGCCCCAACACCAGCCCCGGCTATCGGCAGGAGAAGCTCATCTGCCCCAAACACACCCTCTGACAATAAACACCTTGTCTATAGGTGGTCCTGTCAAGGGCTTGTCTGTGTAGAGTAAGCAGTTAGCGCCTAAGCGTTCCCCCGGTAATTGACGTTGAGGCTTCAAGAGCCGCTAACTGCCTGTAGCTCACATTTATAGTGAAGATGTGCCGGGTTATTTGGACATCCGTATGCAGTTTTACTGTCTGAAAGATTAATAAATTTTTCTTGATAATCTCTGCTTTATAAAAAATTATGTGACAGATTGAATCACCATATGTTTATCGAAGGCATTGTGACATTCATCCATTATTAGTATGAATTTCATTCTCCTGCTAGTGCTAGGAGAGGTCATTTACAAAGGGACTGATATAGTCACATGTATGGCAGCCATCTTCCAGGCTACATTAAGAGGTGTGGAAATTATTTGCCTGTTTATTTTGATGGATGTAGAATAGCTGTAAGACATGAAAAACATGACATTTAAGATAAAACGGAGGGATCCAGTCATTAAAGGCTGGGAATTTGCAGCTTTTAGAAGATACTTTAAATATATATATTTTTAATGATGTACAAGACTGATGTGCAACAAAGTGGCAAAGATTAATGAAACAGAGAAACACAGACGGTGGAGAGGCGGGGGGGATCAGTCGTATTTTGAGTGTTGTTTTATGAAGTTGAAGATTTAGCATTGTTGTGGCTGATCTAATTCACTAAAGATGGGAGCTGTTTGCAGGAAGCTCTGTGTTTACTGGGATGGGTGACGCAAGCTTGTGGACAGTTCTGCTTATGAGAGCAATTATTACGCTGTGACTTACACCTGCCTGGATCTTCAGTCTCCCCTGGCTGTGTCATGGTGTGCTTTACAAACAGAAAAAATGAACGGGACACAACAGGCCACACCCTGTCCATGCAAATCCATCCACTCGTCTTCCATTCACAAAAATTACCTAACTGCCTTTGGGTATATGGGGTGTGAAATATGCTTTGTTGTCATATAACACACACACTTTAGAAAAGCTATGTCGGAATGGGGTCACACTGATGCTTAACAGGGAGGTAGATCTAAGACACGCCCATTCGTGGATCGACCCTTTATCCAGTACAGCATCACAGAAAGTCTCTCCCAAGGGTACAAGGCGGGCACACCCTTAGATGGACACCAACACCACCGGCAATTTAGAAATGCCGATTGTATTTCTTTGGGTTATGGAAGGGAACCCCAGCAGGTACACAGCAGGAGTACCAACTGGGGAAAGAGGGATTTGAACCCCAGAGGTGTGAACCACTGTACCCCTATAGACGTCTGTACGTAGAACTTATAGTCATGTTAGAGGCATACACTGTTAATTTGGTTGTGTACAACTACTCACAGTAGTACTTAAATTAATATTTTGTTGTTGGTACATATTGCCTGATAATTCATTGCAGTCACATTGCTCATTTTCCATTACTTTCCATAAGGCAAAAGCTGGATATGCAGTCTCGATTAGTATTCTTATTATTGTTATTGTAATTACTGTCCCGTTTTGTTACCTTCTTTGTGCAAAAGTAAATAATTTCTGTCTCTAGAGACCCACCTATCACGTGTCTCTGAACTGATCTTTACATAAAGTTAAAAACCCTCAAAACGACTCATTACCTGCTCTCACAAAATAGCCTACTTTCAATACAACCGGCACTTTGGGGAGAAGAAATTTCCAAAAGACCCATAATTACTGAGAAACATGATCTGAAACGGGTCCGTCCTGTTAAGCCTCAGCGCTCTCTGAAAAGTGCATGCTTTTGACAGCGCCGCAGCGTGGCGGCGCGCACGCGAGGCGCGTCCCTGGCGCTCATGACATAACGGGGAACTTGTTTTTCCGAGGCCGCCTGGGGACCGCGCTCTTCGCACCCCGCAGCGTGCCTGACGCCGACGGAGCGGCGACAGAAATGCGCAGCGTAAGGCGCATGCGCGGCAATCTGCGGCGGATTGCGTTTCGGGTGTAAAGCAGTTTGGAAAGAAATAAACCCTTTAAAGTTGATGAGGGGCCTGATGTTGAGAAAGCCAGATGTTTGCCAGACGAAAGAAAAATAATTCTAACAGGGTCTGCCACCTTTGATTTCCCATTTCAGTGATGGTTTAAATGATATGAATCCCATACCTGCTGTTTTTTATTCAAAGTGCACTTAGTCTCTGATTTATTTGTTTCAACTGTGGGATATTAAAAAAAGACAGAAGTTTATAGAATGAATTGCTCAGGTTATGGTGTGATGGGAGAGTGTTGCGCTGTGGTTCTGGAGTTTAAGGGCTGGCAAAGGGAGCCTGGCTTACCGGTAAGAGGAGTGGGAGAGGCGGGTAAGTCACTGACTGTTTCATTATATCTGCTGGTGTAGTAGCTCCAAAGTAAGCGGACTGCATAAGCATGGCTGAAATGCACTACCCCCCTGTGACTGCTGGTGCCGGAGCGATTCTCCACTTAGGGAGCCTTTTTTCTTTTTTCTTTAAACGGCACTTGCATGGATTATGTGTTTGAACACAGTCGCCCTGTTTATTAATCAAGCAAAGGCAGCATAAAGTTTCAATTTATGTCAAACGTGCCTCAGAGTAGGAGGTTTGACATAAAACAGAAGAAATATTTTTAGTATGATAAACAGTCGAAGTGCAACAAATATTTTCTTAGGCGGCTCTGCCATTGCAAACACGAAAGCCCAAGTTTTTGTTTTTTCTTAAGTCGATAAAATTAAGGGGGGTGGGGGGTTACAATTTGTCCACTAATCTTTCCGTGCAAATATATATACAGGTCGCCGGTCAGAAATCTGTCATACACAGAGTAATGGCAGAATGAACAAAAACGAATAACATTTAACGTAGGCCTATCTGGCAAGACGTACATAGTAGATATTCTGTGTTCATAGTTTGCAAACCTAATAGCGACGTCACACACAAGAGATTCATGCCAGCAGCACGCACAATATTTAGTTTCGGCTTAACAACAAAAAGAATATCATAAAACATATTGATCAATATTCAAAAGCCCCCAGGATGGTAAACAAGCCACCGACATTTTTAGAAAGGGCCGGGTATTATTATAACAGACTTTCAAAAGACTGTTATACTATCTGCAAAGTATGACACTAAGATTGAACCAAATACATAAATAAATGACAGATGGAGCAGCACAGACAGACAGACAGACAGACAGATAGATAGATAGATAGATAGATAAATGGCAATGTTACTATGCCTGAATTGACAGAAGACAGCATGTGGTTCATATTAATTCCTCACACGTGAATTTCTCATGCCCTTCATATCTGATCACGGCGGTGTATTTGATTTGTCGAGGCTGACAAAAAAGAGGGTCCTCTCAAAACGCCTCATCTCTTTGACCCTCATCATCATGTCACGGCTGCAGCCTTGTGATCAAACATGAAGACATCTGTTTAGGATTAGAGGAGCAAACAGCTGGACGAGCCCAAAAGTCCCAAAAGTAACGGCCCACTTCACCCCAGCGAGTATCGGAGTGCGACCTACCCCATCAAGCCACTGTCAGCCTGCAGGGAAGCGACCATGCTTTCCACGAGGGAATTATTTCTAATTCTAAATATTCACACAAAAGGCTGAAGGAGTGTAGCGTGTCCCTGTAACAAGTAAGCTACCATAAGGCGGCCCTTTCGCCAGCATCCCTCACTGTGTCTTTCCGGGACCCCAATGCCGAAATGGGCTTCCAGACACTATAACCCGCATCGGGGTTAGTCTTCCAAGAATGAACTCAAGAGAGCGGGCGTGTTTCTGTGACATGCCCCGAATCCAACCACCATGAAAGAGCATTGAAGTGCAAGCTACCAGTTATATGAAAAATTCGACAAACAGCTTATTTCTATAATGAACATTCTGTAATTAGAATACATTTGTAAGATAGTTTGCATTGTTTTATCACGTTTAATCTTTCTTGAATTGATTAGACGTATATAACCTACATGATTTTTATATGTATTCCAAATGCATTATAATTACAGAAATGTTTAATTATAGAAATAAGTTGTTTGACTGTAGGTTTCTGTAGTTGTTTTGATTTTGTAGACGTTTTGATTTAATGCGTGGCTTACTGGTAGTTTACTAAAAAGACCATTACCTTAATGAAAAACAGAAGCAGGGTGCCCTCTGCTGGAGCACAATGTCAGTGTGCGACGGCGTGTGTCAAGGACTGTGATGAATTATGCAAAATCTTGGCACTTCTAAAGAGAAATGTGACATTTAAATTTTGTTCATATTACGGCTTGAGTGATTAACATAATTGCATATCCTCGGTGTAAGTTTACTATTCAGTCCTGCGATGTACTCTAAATCTTTAATACATTTTTACCCCCTTGCGGTAAATGCGTGTATCACTGACAGGAAAGCATTAGCTGGGCATCCGTGTACATAAACGGAACCAAAGCGCATAATGTTTTTTTCTACGTCACTGCAACGTTGCACCAGGCTTTCCACACCGCAGAAATGCCACGGCTGGGTCAAGTGTCATCTGGTGATGTGGTTGCTATAGTTGCTGGTTTTGGGGTGGGGTGGGGGCTTGGCTGACCCTCACATCCTGCCTCTTGCAGCTGACATACCTGGGGAGCCAATTCATTGACGGGGCGTTTGACATTTTATGTGCTCTTTTTACATGGCTTCTCTGGTTACACACACACACACAAACGCATGCACACACACACACACACACACACACACACAGAGGCTTGTAATTGTATCTTTACATTCATTTCTATGGATAAAACTCTAATCCCAACATGACGTCTTTAAATCCTACCCAACCCTAACCTTAACCATAAGTGACCAACCGAAATACAAGTCTTTTGGCATTTTCAGTTTTTAGATTGCATTCACAGATCTTTGTGGGGACCTGAAAAATGGTCCTCACCACATTAAAAAACAGGTTTTTATCACATTGTGGGGGACATTTGGTATCCCCACACACACACACACACACTCACACACACAAACACATATTGTTTCCTGATGTCAAGAAGGTGTTGGAGGTGCTCAAGGGGAAAATATCACTGAAGCCTGCTTGCCTGTAGGAGTTTGTTTCTACAAGGAAGCAGAAGCAAACTGCTGCCCTTTTGACTTTTAAAAATGGATGAATTAGCATTTTTCTTCATCGAATTTAACTACTTTCTGTGCCCAGTAAAACCAGCTGTGTGGTGGTTGTGTAAATATTTCAGACACACAGTTAAGGAGAGTAGACTGATGTAAGCGTTGATTTTAGTGGTGTATATGTATTACAATCCTCACATCCCTGCGTTTTGAAGATTTTTTTTTTATTAAAATGGAAAGATTCCTGCTTACCTTCTGATCTGACTCAAAATATTTTACTCAGTGCTGGAGAAAAGTAATATTGCCGTTCAAAGAACCTTCATCAGAAACAATGAAAATTCCCATTTATGCTGATTCAAAGAGGGCTGAGTGCTTTAACTATCCAGAATTTTCCTGCGACGGTGGCAGCAGAACCGGAGAGGCCCACCGACTGTCCACCAGAACCCCCCAAAACGAGAGCTGGTCTTAGGAAGTCTCAGCAGGCTTTTAACAGACAGGGCCCTGTTAGCTTAATGGTGCTTTGCGATCTGTGGAGGTGCAGCAAAGACTCCCTCTGGCGTAGCGTTTTTGCACACGGGGCGGCCGCGTGCAGCCCAGCAGGCCTCAGCCTCCCGTTATGTCCGCCTGCCTCACTGCTCCACCGCGAGAACATGACCAATCAGCCACTAGATGATGCAAAGTCTTTGCTGTGTAATCCTGAGGGTTAAATATAGCATCAAGCAGGATGTTTACACACATGGAATTTACCATATATTAACTGTTGCATGTGTACATTAGGATTTTAGTAAAATAAAATATTATATTAAAGATTCTTGAAAATTTGTTATAGGTGAAACTCTTATCTGAGCCAGACAGCATTTCATGATTAGTGATGTATATATATATAGGCTACCTTGGTGTTTGGTGCTGTTTTATATTTTCATTTTGGTTTACATCACAGAGCAATGCCACGCAACTAAAAGTCTTTGTTTTAATTCCTATTTTATGATCATCATCACCTTTAAAGTCAAGTTAATTCCCGCAGTTTCATATGCAGCACTGACTAAACATTTCATGATATCATAAAATAAAAATAAAATGAATAAAATAAAATAAAATGAAGCCATCTCAAATACCAAAAAAATTACGGTCAGCAAAATGGAAAGTTTAACCACAGGCTAATATTTTTTTGTAAATTATATTAGTTTAGCCCCATATTGGAAGTAGAATAGCTTTTAAATGGCTTTACTGTAAAACGAGTGGCACAGTGAAGATTAATGGGAATAAAAGTTCAAAACTGTTTTTCTTTTCTGTGCATCATTATTAGCTCGTGAATCTGTCGTCAACTAGTGCTGTCTACTCCGAGCTTCGGTCACCTTCCACATTTTCTTGTATTTGTGGCCAACACAGACTCAGCACAGTGAGTTATACAAGGGTGAAAACCTGGAAAAACAACATTATCTGCGCAGTTTGTGCCGGAAATGTCCGCAAAGGCTGCTGACAGTGGTTGCATACCATTATTGGCTGAAAGACCTTGCAAAGCCCCTTTAGGGGTGCCCTGCCATTTGCCCGCTTGTTTACCTTTAAGATCCTTTGGCAGTGTCTCTCTGTAGCCTTTCGTGCTGCAAGGGTCTGTGTTCTCGGTGCACATGGAGTGGTGTAACCTGCTTGTCATTTGGTCTCAGAACCATCTCTGCTTATTCCATGTCAGGTTAGATGTCTGTCCCCCCCACGTGTCTAGCCTACAGTGGGTAGGGATCCCTATTGCTTGATGCTGGCTCCTTAATTTTGGGTAGCAGAGCCCACCCCAGTCTGACGCCCACAGTGCCAGTGCCCTTTGCATGAAGGTGCGAGCAGAGTTGGAAATGATGTCAGTTCTATGTTGCACTGCACAGACTAACCTGAAGAACCAAGAAATACCAATTAAGAGCAATATTTCTCTTCAAATATGTGCTGCACTTATCATTTTTTAAGTTTCCAGAAATGAGTATTTAAAAGCCCTTAACTAACAATTCAAAATATACCCAAGGAGCCCAAGCCCCAGCATCACCCCAGCAAGTGGGTGCAGTCCTGTGCCCTGTGTGTGTTTCCGTATTTGCACGGTAATATGTGCTTATGCCCTGGACATCAAGGTTTTATTTATGCAGCCAGCAGCAGAGTTTCTGGACACTGCACAGTAGTGTTAGCCCCAAAGTTGGGGAAAGAGGGGCGGTTTTTCCCAGTTACCCAAGCAGCGCTTGAGTGAAACTGTTCTGCTTGCCTTGCAGTTTGGCAGAGGCGCCGTGCTCCGATCATTACGGCCTGTAACATTTTAAAAGGCGATTCGTAATCAAAGAAGACTCATTATCCCTGGCCTTGGTGTGATGCCTCTCAAGATCTCATTACGGACACAACATATCTTTTAAAACTCAGCTTTAAATGCGATCCGTCCTCCAGGAATGACATCTTTAATTTATTTGGATTCCATGGGACCAGAGCAATATTACATCTATATTTAACCCGAATGCGTTTCTTCTTGGACGCTGCTGGACGAAATAAATGTATTTTTTCAGGTGCTTGTACTATGGGGAGAGGTTAGCCGCAGCCTCTGGGGGGCGTGATGGTCCAGGCTGCGTGTGTCCACCAGCTGTTACCGGGGACCAAAATCAGGATCCATCATTTCACGCTTTGTTTGCAGGGGAGAACGAGCCTGCAGCCCCCCCCCCCCCCCAACAGAAACAAACTGGGCAATCTGTCATATAAAGCTGCAGTCTTTTGCCTCCGTATTTGTGAATCTGCTTAATAATGCAAAGAACATCCTATGATCCACATATTTTATAGTTCATTAGTATAATACAGAGACTGGCTATTGAATGCAGTCCATGACATTATGACAAAATAAAGAAAATAAATGCAGAATCATCACAGCAAATATTCAGCCATGGTATTTTCAGCATTAATGAACTGTGTAAGTGGGTAATAATAATACAGCAATTAGAAGTCCTTTGGTGTGTGTTTGTGTGTGTGGGTCAGATATACATTACATTGTGGGGACCAAATGTGCACACAGTGTGATTAAAAAAACTTATTTTGACGTTGTGGGGACCATTTTTTTTGGTCCCCACAAGGGGAAATTCAGTTTTATAGAAATTTGTGACTGTGATCAAACTAAAAATGTCAAAAGTTTGCATTTTGTTTGGTTACTTATGGTTAGGGTTTGGGCTGAGTAGGGGTTAAGGTCGTCATTCCTGAGATGAGGGTTTTGCCCATAGAAATGAATGGACGGCCTCCACAAAGATATGAGTACAGGTCTGTGTGTATGTGTGTGTGTGTGTATGTGTGCCTGTGTGTGGGTGTGTGTGTGTGTGGTCCACATTGACGGTACATGGACCGTGTCTATCACTCTCTGGGGAGTAAGTGTTGAAAATTCTGAAATATGTTTGTTATGGGACTTCGTATTCCCTGCCCATAACGTGACGTTTGTAGCAACTTTAAAATAAGGGGGGAAAGTGTCTATCTTTCATTTTTTCTTACTTGATATTCCTGTACAGCATTGGAGTTTAAACAAACAAGCCGCCTGTCATGCACACAGCAGCCCTGTCGGCCTCTGAGGTCTCTCGGCAGCGTAAATATTTCCATCACAAAGCAGCGTGACTGTGCGGAAAAGTGCTTTCTGTAGCTGTTGTCTCTTCTAGGTGCCCCTGTATTATTTTCTTTAGGCTGCATGGGGAGGATATGAAAATAAACAGGTTGGATGTGATACAGTGCGTACTCTGAGGGCCTGAGCTATGTTTAGGGAAGCTGTCCTGGGGAGTGTCGGCTGGGTGAATGAGGGAGAGAGAGAGTGAGAAATGAAGGAGAGAAGGCGCTGAGGTGGGGGCGTCGGCAGCCGGGGGAAGAGTCCTCTTGGTACGGAGTAGGATGGGTGCTGGGGGGGAAAGGTGGGCAAGAGAGACAGTGGGAGAGAGGGAGCGAGAGAAAGAGCGGGCGAGGTTGAGGGGAGAGGGAGCGACGGCGCCTGTGTTTGTACAGCTGAATGCAAGCTGAGCGACTGCAGACCCCTCTTATACAGTCCATTAGGCTCTAAGCTCTACGCTGAGCTGCCCTCAACACATAAACAGTCTCTGGAAAACCTCTGAAACGTGTGAAGGAGCTGGAGACGTCTCTGTCGAGAACAATAAGTGCCTATTCACAGCTGCACAATGGTCACAAACTGTTTTTAAAGGGCCGACGCATCTGGGATTGGAGGTGTGCATGGTGCCGTGTGATTGGCTGCCCGCTCATCTGCAGAGGAATGCATACAGACAGAGAAGTGCCAAGCAAGGCCTCTAATAAGGCATGTTCTGATAACCGTGCTGTCAGGGTCAGTGCCTGTCTGGCCGTATCCGTTTGTCTTTTTCCTGTTTGGCCAGCAGTTCTCGGTGGCCATCCTGCTGGGTGTTGCTCTAGCGTGTTTCCCTGTTCACACCTTTGTTTAGTATTGATTTTATTTTTTCCCCCTGATGTCTAGTATTGTTTACATATGTCTTTACTTTTGTGTCCTTGTTTTATGGTTACCCTGCCCATGCCTTGTTATGTTCTGATTTACTTGTGTTCCTAGTCTGTCCTTTTGTAGATAACTCTTTTTGTTTGTTAATGTTTCCTAGTCACTAGTGCCTGTTAATTGTAGTATACCCCACCTGTTCCTTGTTGCCCCGATTCCTTAGTGATTGATTGATTTGGTTATGGTTCTCACCTGTCCTGCACCGTGTCTTCTTAGTAGTGTATTTAAGTGCCTGCTCTTGTTCTGTTCCTCAGTGGTTCATGGTGGCTGTTTCCATGTGTTGCTGTATGATTATTAGTTATTGTTGCCTTGTGTGAGTTACTGTGGCTTCCTGTGTTTCTACCTACCCTTGGTATTGTTGTTCCCAGTGTTGCTCCCTGCTATGGTTTAGTTTTGACTCCTCGTGGTCTCTTTGTTTTTTGGTTCTCCCTTTATGTCCTGTTTTGTTAAATAAACCTCTTCGCTGAGAGCTGTTACATGGATTGTCCCACCTTTGTCATACCCTGCCACAACATATGCTGCATTCTGGGTAATCAGCCCTACTGTTGGAATAATCATGTGTACTGTTTTATTATGGGTCATGTCTGCTTTTTTGGAGCAACCATACAATTCAGACAGTCTGTCAAAATTCAGTAGTCTGATGCTGTTTGTCTCTGAGTAATTATTCACTCTGGGCCCCATCTTTAAATCCTTAGTGCTTGAGGTAAGATCATAGAAGTTTATATCAAAATGGAATTGATATTTATGCAGTGATTATGCATTATTCTATAATTTCTGCGTAATGAATGCTCCCTATATCAGGGCTAGATTATTTAAATAAGTAGTCTATTGTGAGCTCTATACACTGTCACCTGGGTAATTGAAACTCATTCTGTTTCAAGCAGCAATCAGCAGGAAAAGTTCAAGGATGAGGAAGTATACTGTTTGTGAAAAGGACCAAACAACACTGTCCAGGGCTGGTCAATCCTACAGGTGACATAGGCAGCGGCCGAAGGTGTCATCTTCTGAGGGGGCATCGACTTAGCAAGCTGCTGACAAAGAGAACCTGGATGGTGACATTTGCTGGGGAAAGTGGACGCTGGGGGCGAAGTTTGCCTAGCACCACATGAACCGCCACACACAGGGGGAGAAACTGAGGGAAAGGCTTCATCTGGATATCAGTGCCAGCTCATGTCAATGGCATCTGAACATTTCAGGGGATGGAATCATCAGGACCAGCTTCTGAAGGCTCAAGTATTTTGCAGCAATTCTGTCATGAGCAGAGAAACATTGCTGCTTTGAAAGAATTAATGTGCTTTTTGTGGGGCCATTAGTGATTTGGTTTAGTGGTTTGAGAAGCCTTCAGAAGCATAGTCATAGTAGGACAGGATATCGTTACAGGGACTGCAGCTAAACTGCAGAACCCTCTGCTGCCTGGGGCTGGGATACAGCCTTCATCTGCTAACTGGATGGATAGATGTCTGTCTGTCTGTTCATTCATTCTGCTTCCTGCTCTGGTTCCTGGTTCAGCTATTCAGATGGGTATTGCTGAATGTTGTTGGGATATAGGGTCTTAACTGGTTGAGTCTACTGGAGCCTGATCAGCCCCCGGGGGGGGGGGGGGGGGGGGGGGGGGGGGGGGGGGGGGGGGGGGGGGGGGGGGGGGGGGGGGGG
>JAODKC010000016.1:19834464-19852536 GCA_026777985.1 Mormyrops attenuatus | reverse complement strand
CTGGGAACTGAATTTCCCAGAGGAACCATCCCGAGGGATAAATAAAAGTTTACCTACCTACCTACCTACCTACCTACAAAGGTGTTCTATCGGGTTCAGGTCAGGGCTCTGTGCAGGCCAGTCAAGTTCCTCCACACCAGACTTGCTCATCCATGTCCTTATGGAGCCACATGATGATAAAAAGCAGGCTCAGGCCGAGATTGTTAAGTGCAATGTCAGTACAGACCTGGGGGGGAGGGGAGTGGATGCAATTATGCTCAGTACAAGGCAACTGGGCTAAGTGTGAGTGTGCCCCTAGTGTCCCATCCAGGCAGCTCCAGAGGGCCTCAGTACAAGGCAACTGGGCTAAGTGTGAGTGTAGAGCTGGGCGGTATGACCAAAAATTAATATCACGGTATTTTTCAAAGTTATATCGGTTATACAGTATACGACGTTTTTTTTAAAAAGTATGACTGGGCATTTACCACATTTTACAGGACACATTTTTGTTTTACGTATTTGCATTGTTCTCACATTAACTATATTATTTTATTATTAGCCATTGCGCCTATCCGCCACCTTAATGATAACAAACGGCTAACGTGTTTGTTGGCTAACTGCTTATAGATGGCTAATGTTAAGGTGTGCGGCGGCCAAGTTAACATTTTTGATAAGTGCTTAATAGTTCAGTGTTGCTGTAACATGAGCTTTACTGACCTCGTGAAATTTCTCATAAAGACCGGGATGTCGGTCTTTAAGATGCTTTGCCAAGTTTAACTTTGTAGCACAGTTTGCATAGAGGCTTATTGACATCCTTATCCTTTCAATATTCGTCAGCAAAACACTTCCAAATGGCACTTTTGCTTTTTTCTTTTTTTTACTAAAGCAGCTTGCGAAGTGCCTTCAACTGCAGCATATGCCATGTTCGGCCAACTCGGTATGTGTGTGATAACCAGCGCGAATGCGTTCAGCGGCTATTGAGAGGAGGGGAGGGGCTAAGGGCTAAGTGTGAGTGTGCCCCTAGTATCCCATCCAGGCAGCTCCAGAATTCCGCATTACAAGGCAACTGGGCTAAGTGTGAGTGTGAAGTCAGCAGCAAACCTTGTTATATCTGAGGTTTTTGTACTCTGGCTCCATTCAACGTCGTAATGCTGCATTTACAGTTTTTCTCAGTCGCTTTGGTGCATTTCTGGAACCATCCTTAACATTTGCAAAACAGTAAACGCATTTCTCAAAAGAATTCATACAAACAGCACCACATGATGGACTGATTACCTGCAAAAGCCTGTAACTTTCCCAAAATCCTTAGTTTATCCCTCAAAAGTAAATATTACTGTAATGTCAATGAACTTGTCCGTGCCACCAGAATGACAAGTCATTGTGTCATTGTTCACGAACAAGATGGTCAAAATGCTTAGCCGTGTTGTCAATAGAACAGTGTATTCTCAGTATTTTCCAGCGTAAACTACGACTACGGTTTTGAGGACAATGACTGGAAATGCACAAAGATACCCTCCTTCTGCATGGCATATATCAATTTGAACAGTACAAAGTTACACATACTGTATATATACTGTAACACACAAACACATATGTATACGTATGTACACACTATAAATATGCATACATATGTGTGTGTGCTACATTGTATGTTCAGTATGTATCTGTATAAAGTTAGTTTACTGTATACTATAAAATGCAAGGTGATTATTGTACCATGGAGCAGTGCAGTAAGTATACAATATTACAGTACAGTGCACATTGTTGGATTACATGCTTGTTGTTTCCGAAACCTTTTGAAAACATTCGGCTGCACCCTTTGAACAGCCTCGGTCATTGTAAGGCCATGATTGAGGACATGGTCCACAATTGTGACCCTTATTCCATCAGGAACGCACCTCTTTTGTTGGCCTCTTCCACCACTTTCGGTTTTGCCTCCCTACCCTTCCACCATGCAGCCTTACTCCTGTTCTTACTGGCTGTTTACCCTGTTCATTTCCTTGTTGTTCTTCCATTGCCGAATTATAACATTGTGTAGTGCTCTTTTGATGTATGCTTGCCAAATGAAAGTTCCTGAGATGCACTTCTGAGGTATTTTACAGAACTGGTTAATCACTGTTCGATCTAATGCGTCAAACATTCACCTCTATTGGTGAAAGTCAAGATTTGGCTGAGAGAAACAGAGATGTATAGAAAATATGCCTGACAAATTATGACGAGAATTTCCCCACGGGGATTAATAAAGTAATTCTGATTCTGATTCTGATTCTGAACTGGTTCAACCATTTTGCATGCAGTGACTTGCACATGATTGTACATAATCATGTGCATGACTGTGCCAAAGCATTTGCGATTTGACTTTGCATTTATGATGTGCACAAGTGATGAGGTGGAGGTTGTACAAGTAGTTATGAGAATTTCATTTCTGATCTAAGGAATGTACCAAAGTGACTGAGGAAAACTGTAAAAAAACATTGTTAAATGAAGGTAGCACCATGTCATGCTGTGCACATGTGCATCCAGCACTTCACCACATATCTTACCATTCATCCAAGGCCAGGTTTGATAATCCAAATGGCCTTAAATCACCAAATACACCTCCACATTAAAATACAAAGGTCTCTAACAGTGTTTCTCTGACTCTAATGTAAAATCACAAGTAAGACAAGAGCCGAGAATCCCCCTAATCAAGAACAAACAGAGCTGAACTGACAAAGTTTTAATGGAAAAAGAGAAAAGGCAGTAAGGTCCATATTGATCAGAGTCTTTCTCCTGACTGTGGGTAAATCTGGGGTGGTTCTTATGGTACTTTGGTGCACATCAAGGTGGGGCAGTACCTGTGTGCCACCCATATTAGCTTGCAATCTGGGGGAGGATGGAGTTACGGTGATTTAACACTCTATGGTGTCAATTCAACACTATAAGAGTTAATAAAGCTTAACACCATAAAAACAGCATTTTGTAAAGTGTTAAATTTCGCATTGATATGTGTGGATCAATATAAACACCATGTAATGTTCATTTAACACTGGCACATTTGTCGTGTACTACATGCAGTAAAAACATTGTGATCATGATTATTCCTAGGGAAATGTCTTTCACTCAATTATGCATTGTACTGGCATCTTACTTTTGACAGAATGGATGTTATACGAAGGATTTATTATATTTGTTGCTTATGGCATGTGTTGTGTCATATATTGTTGGACAATTAAACTTGTTACTATAAGTGAACGTTTTGAGGCTTTGTGTGTTGTGTTTAGGTAAATTCAAAACATCCCATGCATTTTCTGAAACTGCTTATCCTATTCAGGGTCGTAGGGGATCCCGAGCCTATCCTGGAGGCTATGGGCGCAAGGCAGGGAACAACCAAAGATGGGGCACCGACCCATCACACAGGGCACACTCACACACCTTTCACTCACACAGGCACACCTATGGGTAATTTGGCAACTCCAATTAGCCTCAGCATGTTTTTTGACTGTGGGGGGAGACTAGAGTACCCAGAGGAAACCCCACAATGACAGGGAGAACATGTAAACTCCATACACATGGAACCCTGACAGAGACTTGACCCAGGTCCCAGAGTAGTAAGACGACAGTGCTAACCACTGTACCACTGCGCCAGTAAATTCAAAACGTGATGCAAAATTTAATTATAAATTGAAATGCTTTACCTGGACATTAAATGTATATTACATATTACTGGAGAAATACTTGGAAATTAATTACATGTATTAACTCGCTCTTGACATTGGGAAGTGTAATTGAACTGAACTTAAATTAATCAGTATAATAATCTTAAGCGATTAAATTCATTCAGGAACACTGTAGTTCATTCCACTTGAACAAAAAACATATAGCGACTTAAGCTAAATCTAATCCACTTTAATCTTTCTTCAAGTTCTAACAACTTGTAATCTGAGTTTTAAAACAGTTGACTCGATCTGCAATTTTGAGTTAATGCTAACAAACAGTAAGTACAATGTAGTAACAGTTTCAAGTTTTAATCAGTTTACAGTAACTAGTTACTTAGAAATTTTGTGGCTGTCAGTTTCCTCACTTGTTCCAAGTGAAGTTGACTTACTACATCTTACAGTGCATTTGAAGTCAATAGTTTTGAGTAAACTCAACTCTCTAGGGTTTATAGTGCACTGTACAGACCGCACTGTCGCTTTCCAGTCCACATTTTATTTATATGTTCTATTTACCATATTTTTTAAACATATATTTATTATTTTTAATTCTATTCTCTTAAGTGCCCCGGGACCCAAGGAAACACATTTTATTCCTTTATGTTGCACACTATGGTGATATTTACAAATGACAATAACAGCTTGACAGCTTGAACCTTGAGCCCTTAAATGTTTATTCTCTCAGGTGGTTTGGACAGGTGTAGTTTGAAAGCTGAGCCCTAGAGGGACACGCTGCGCTCCATGTGTTCAGACAGGTTTTAACAGTGATGATCGGTTTTTGTATGTTCTGTGAGTCTCATGTGTAGTGTCATGTTCATCAGACAACTTTTAGAACTTTGATTTTGTGAAGTTCCCCTCTGAAAATAAGGAGACCAGAAGCTCAAGCAATGAAGATCCTTATAGTATTGGTGTTAACTAGCAAATAGATTTTGATTGAATATAGTCTCCTTAGGTTTTTTTTTTGCTATTAAGAGGCTGCAGCACTAACCAACTGCAGTACTTCAAACGACATCGCATTAATATTAACCTGATGCAGTATTCGATAATACTCTGCCATTAGCCCACTGCAGTATTTAAAATAACCACTAGATGGCAACATCCTAAAGAGCACGTAATGTGAGTAGCGTTACAGAATGTATTTGCGTTTTACATTTATCTATTGATATACACTCCTTGCAGTTGTACATTTTGCACCTTTAGTTCAGGGCCTTGAACCACGTTGCCTACATTCTTACTGTCATTCCCATTTAAATATTTTATATTTTATAATACTTTACATTCTTGTTTTTTTAAAAAACATATTTAACTTAAGATAGTTTATCTTTGTTCCTTTAATATGCATATGTACCTCAAAGCATAGCTAAGGAATCATCCACGTTAAATCACATTGTAAGACAATTATAATTCCAAATAATTGTACATGTAATCGAGTGTTTTGTGTCCTTAAAGTGCTCTTTGGCCAGAGAACAAATACTACTTGTAATTTGGACGGCTGCAGTGCACAGCTTCCTGTTGACTTGTCTGGATGAAGGTGATAGGTGACAGTGAGGCGTGGTTGTCTCAGTTTAGTGCTGTTAAACCTGCCTCACTGGATGATGTGTGCTTTATCTGTGTGGCCTCATTTGTGCGTGACATTCTGTGCTGTATTGAAGATGTAGAAAGCGGCATTAATATGCCATCACGTCACTTTTAAAGCGTTCCAGCAAAATCTCAAACTGTGACCCCCCCTGCCCGCTGGTGATTTTCTTCCAGGCGGGTGGTAGGTCAGGCTGTTTGCACACAGCTTTAACATGACATTGCTTCTTCTCACCACTCTGATCTCCAGAAGGATCTGGCTGCAAGGACTTTCCAGGGAACATGGTTAAACCAGCAAGATAAGGCTGCATTGCTCTGAGATAAGAGCTCTCTCTGCCAGTATTTATTTTCTTCAAAGCTGAATGTTCGACAAAACCTGGAAACGGTGCTGGCGTGGGGGGGGGGGGGGCAGATAGACCACTTCCTCAACAAACACAGAATCCTGGCCACAGTAGAGGACTGTGAATTAAATGGACAAAATGTTACCCAAACCAGCACATTGTGGTAATTGTGAATAAAAAAGGAGAACACGGAACTGACTTCTACTGATTATGAGGATGGGACAAATCCGCGCTCTCTCCCACAGGACTGTCATCATCATTCAGCAAGTTTCCCATCGGCTCTGCTTTCCTGATCACTGTCACAGTATTTTTTGATAAGTATTTTCATTTTAAAACTTGTTTAAAAACGTTCAAATAATAATGCAGTCATTAAAATGCATTGGGAGTTTTCTGCTGCTTATACAGCCCTGGAAAAAATTAAGAGACCACAGCACAATTTATTGTTTCACTCATTTCTCAATTTTAGGGTGTCTTTTGCAAACTGCAGCCTGGTTCTTCCCCGTTTCTCATTAATGAAGGGTTTCTTCCCTGCTTTATGGGACTTCAGTCCTGCTTCTAGGAGGCTAATGCGAACTGTCCTAGCAGTGCACTTCACACCTGCACTTAATGTTTCCCATTCCTTTTGAAGGTCACTTGATGTCATCCCATGATTCATGAGAAATTATTGTATAAGTTAACAGTCATCTCTGGCATTAGAATGTCACTTCCGCCCTTGACCTGTCTGGTTTCTGGTTGTTCCCAGTGTCTCCTGCTTCATTTTATTCCTGTGTACTGCTGTCTTAGAAATTTTGAACCTTGAAGCATTCTGCTGCTCAGCGTAGCCTTCTTCCAGCAGAACCATGATTAAACCAGGATTTAAAAATCCAGATTTGTTTAAAAATATAGAGTGGTATTTAAATTTTTTCCATGGCTGTGAATCTGGCTTAGTGTATACCTAGTTGCTATGACAGGATGTGATAAACTTGTAGGGAGATCTAGAATGTTGTGACTTTTGTGTTTAATACAATTATCTATAGCAAGCGTGTGGTGACTGATTTTCTCAGTGAGTGTGCTGTCAGTTTAGATCTCAGTTACAGACAGGAGTCATCAGGAGGCTGAATATTTTGACACGGCTGTAGACTGAGCACAGCAGAGCAGAGGGTGTCAGTAGAATGGATTGCATGATGAGGAAGGAAGACTTAGGATGAGTAAGACTTAAATGAGGAGAGGGCAGTAAAGGAGAGGAAAGAGGTGGTTTGCAACAGATCAATGAGGGTAAGGAAGAGGAGGATGCAGAAGAGAGTGACGTAGCATGTAAACCGGCTGTAAGCACAATGTACAACACGTACTCCACCCTAATCACTGAGTTATCTCGGGGACCCCCTGTCATCTGGAACAGCCCTGAGATGCAATGACCTCACCTTTGAGCTCACCTTTCATTTCCAGGAACATTAAAATCATATTCGAGGTTGGGTGTCACCATGTTCAATTAGGAGTTTATCTATACCCGCGACCAGGGAGAAGGAGCCGAATGATGGATGACCACTCTAGCAATCGTGGGCAGGTGAGATTAATGGCTCGTGACTTGGCAAGGCGTGCCAGCTGTGAGGAGAGATGGGCACTCCTAGAAAAAGAAAGAGAGTGTCTGTGCTGTTGGTAATTAACCTGCCAGGTTTCATGACCATTCAGAAAAGAAGCAGATTGGCCCCAAACCCCGCACTGGCTTTCTTCCTCCGTCTCCCTCCCCCCTGCCGTTAAATTGACTCAGAGCTTGCATGGATCTAGGATCATAGCAGTCATTTTGCTTTGAGAAAAATGTACCACACAGGTAGGAGAACTCTGTGAAAATCCATTATGGTGAGGACCTGATTATTGACAGAGCCTCATTGCGGAAATGAGGGCTGACTAGCCCCTCCTGTGTAATGATGAGAGTAAGAAGCTGCTAGTGATTAGTGGACTTGGCCTGTTGGCTGTTTGGTGTCCCTTTTCACACTGCAGCTTACCCAGAATCCACTTCTTCAAATGTTCATTTATAAATGTCAGTATTCACAAAGAGAAGCATCTTACCTCTTTACTCTCCCATGTTTCTTTTTAATGGAAAACAGCTTAGTTATGCTCATTAATTCCTTTCCTGTCTTCTTTTTCTGTTGTTCTCAAGCTAACAACAGGCAGTGGCTTCAGAAAACATATTAAGCCCGAAGCAACATGCTGGATGCGGTTTAAACTGCGGGGCCAAGACAATGTGTGACAGCAGCATTGATGGACTGGAGGAGAGGATTTAAATGGCATCCTATCAGGCTCTGGCCCATTCCTGGAAAACAGGAGTTTTGAATTTCTTGGCCAGGGCGGCAACTGCATTGCTGCAATGTATTTCAGTCAGGGTAGTATAAAATTTCACATTTGTGTGCATGTTTTTTCATTCTGTATTAAAGATGTAGAATGTACTGCATTAAAAAATGCATCAGGGTTCATGATTGTTTCATAACGTACTCTGCCTGCACCCATACTTCAAATAGTCCTTTAAATTAATTAATAGTAATCATAAACACCCCCTCTCTCCCCAGCCGGGGGGGGGGAGGGGTGCAACCCTGTAGTAACAGTTCTGGTCACCTCACCCCCATCCAAGGTGAACATACAATAGATGTAGTTATAGCAGAGAATAAACACATACTGTAGAGAGATTGTCCCCTTCAGACATTTGAGATATTCTAATCTAAGATTTGCCTGTGGAAAGAAATAAACATGTTGCCTTCTACATGGAGGTAAGCGATGTGAAGAGCTTTTAAGTGTGCATTAGAGAGGTTTTTATTTAAGCAAACACTGGAGTGAGGTAGGCATTTCCAGACTGAAGTCTTCCGAGTCTGGCCTGCATCCCGAATAGCCACAACCTGAGATAATTCACTCACGTTGCTATATACAGAGATGGAGGATGAAAGAGATTCTTTAACAAAATACTTTATTCACCATGGTACAGGTGCAGATACAAAAGGTTCTTTAGTTTTGACTATCCCATCTTGCTCTCCCATGCGACACACATGAGAGTAAAGCTTGGGGTAAGAGTTCAGAGTTCCCCCCTGTCCAGCACCCTTGGGCAGGTTTCAGGATTTCTTAAGGACCCAAAGGTGCTATGTTTGCCTTGCTGGCTAAGGGATTTTAGGCAGCACTCAACCGATCAGAGCGTCCAAACTCACAGAGCCACACATCAGCCCATACCCTGTGATGACGCTGAGCTATCAAATCAAGGGCAGAATGAGCCACACATCAGCCCGTACCCTGTGATGACGCTGAGCTATCAAATCAAGGGCAGAATGAGCCAGTGCACAGCCTAGGTCTGGATTGCTACATGCTAAAACATTTGTTCTTTTTTCATTCTGGTACCTGAATATTTATCATACTACAGAGACAAGCGATTATACCTGCGACTGCAACCTTCGCTGCTGTTTCTCTTTTTGAAGTTGTTTCACAGATTGGCATTTTCCACCAAAGAAAAGAAGCATGATGTCCATTTTAAAAACCTCTGAAATTTACAATGAAATCCAGCCTGTGTTTATGAATGAAAACACTGCAGCTTGTAACCTGCAGACAAAAAGCCACTTTCAAACATTTCTTTTGATTTGCTCTTTTAGGTAAGGTTTCGAAATGACGCTCTCAGAAAAATAGCAGTTAAATGAAATGGGAATGCCTTTGAATATTTTAATAACAAATGGATGGTAAGATCTATTTAATAACTCATATTAAATTCCTCTTTTTTTCTCTGCTAAAGTCTTATTAGAAACATATGCTTGAATGTCAGAGCAGCTTATAAATCTGGTGTTTGTGATCCTACCACCACCCCCCCGACCCTGACATTCCCTGAGCTCATCTTATTTCTCCCCCAATGGGGGGCGAGTGCCTGCGATCTCTTCTCATGTTAACCATCACACTTGTCACTCAGACATGAGCAGATGGAAAAGTACAGGCAACTGTCATTTGTGCCCTAGTTTAATTTGCTTCAAACCTGTTGCAGATAAGTTGCTATAAAAACGTTTTAGTAAGTTTGCTAAGGTCTAACTACTGATCTTTCATTACTATTCAGGAAACATGAACAAATAAATATACGATGAATAGGAATGTGCTGTAATTCCACTGTGGTTTGGTGAAGTGAACGATGAGAGTCAGATGTGTCGAGACAGTTTGTTTAACAGCAAAGGAAAACATCAGGAAGTATCTAGGAGCATCGTCCTCTGGAAACCGATGCCCGCAAGTGATGCGCACACACACACACACACACACACGCACGCACGCACATACACGCAGGTTTGTAATTATATCTTTCTCTGGACTCTCCATTAATTTCTATGGGGACAACTCTAATCCCAACATGACGATTAACTCCTATCCAGCCCTGACCTTAACCATAAGTAATTAATCAAAATATATATGGTATTATGTTTGTGTGCAAGTGGTTTGATGTCTACATGTTTAAATTGTACATGTTTACATGACAAATTCAAATATGTCAATGCCATTAAACACAAAATCGTCACACCTTCGCACTCCTTCACACTCATTGCTGAAATACTAACCGAATGACTGCTTTCACTTGTGTCTCATTAACTGTTCGGACATTGAATCCCTTAGCCTTTAGTCTCGAGTCTTATTTTGAGGTCTGAGCACTAGCTCTGCTCTGAAATTTCTTCTGTTAGACTAAATGACTGCAATTCAGGATTACCCCATTCCTACCTGATCCACTTTTAGCTGGCCTTACACCACACGAATTCAAGGACTTCACTGCCACAGACAAATTTCAAATATCGGTATAAAATCTTGAGATCTGCTATAGTTCTGGCACGCTCTCATTATCTCGATCATTCGCTGTAAGGTTATTAGGATACCTGTCTTAAATGAGTTATTTCCTCATCTTGAAGTTCTGAGAAAATCAACCGTCTTTAACATTTATCCTGGCCTTTAGTCTTAGCTCATGCAAATAGTTACGTGGACAAAGTCAACAATCAATGGGTGAGATATCTCCAACACCAAACAGGAGGCAACGAAGCAGGTACGGGATCTCAGGTAGGGTAGATAGACATGGAGGAGACTCAGGAGACTTCAGAAGCCGTGGCTCTTCTGGACTGTGGTAAAGGAGGAGAAACTGGTGGAGTTCTGGAGTGAGGAAAGGTGTCTCTTTGACGTGTCATTCCATTTTTAGAGTGGGAAAGGAAAACAGGTGGACATAAATAATCTAATAATAATAACTGAGGATGATAAGAAGAAATAGTCTCAAAAGGAGATAATTGTAGTCTTGCAAATAGACAACTAGAGGAGGCGGGACCAAGACATCTGATTGGTTGGTCCCGCCTCCTCTAGTTGCTTGGACCCACCTCCACTACAATCAGATTGGATATCACATTGAACCAATCATTTTTCTTTCTGTGTTCAGAAAATTTCTGGTGTTTAAGTAAAACACCCACGACTCAAATAGTGTCCCTGCCAGATCCCCAGTCTTTGCGCAATCAAAGTCTGGGACAAACAACTGTGACTAATGACACATTGTCCTTAGATGTGAGGGGTTGCCAGATTTTAGACTTTTCTGAGTCTTTCTGAAGCCTTCCAGTGTATGATTAGTATTAGAATAGTAAACTACTTTGATTGCAGGGTTTGTGGTTTTTTTGGCTTAGAGTAAGAAACGTTGCACCTGGATCTCTACCATTCAGAAATCGTCCAGTTTTACAATTTCCCAGCATACTTTGCAGCAGTTGTTGGAGAACAGCTGAGTTTGAATGCGGGACCAGATTAGACAACAGAAGGACACAGCTATTACAAATTATATTCAGCTCATTATCCCCAAACATCCTTGTAAGAGGCAATGTGCAGAGTGGATGTGGTGTGAAAATAAAATCTAAAAATTACTCTGCTAAGTTTGTGTCAGTCAGGGGTTCTGAGGCACAAAAGTAAAAAGAAATAGATTTTTAAGTAATTTACTATATAATTTTTTCTGTTATATATGTATGTATGTATCAGTGGTCTCAGATGCAATGCTATCATATTAATTCATAAAATGGACAGACCTTGTTCCAGCAACACAGACAAAAGTTTTTCATTCTAAATTTTTTTCAGTAATATTATTTCTAAGGGCCTAATTTGAAATCAAAAAGGATGATATTTAAAAGGAGTTGTGGTTAATTAGGCCTTGTTAAAAGCAAAACATTATACCTGAGATCAATGGAAAAGCAGGTACAGTAGATACTGTATCAGGAATAATCTGATAAGACCTGCTGTCCAGTTCCACGGGTCATTGATCCATCCGATTCCAGCAGCTCTGGAGATGACTGGCCTAGATCTCAAGTGAAAAGCATGACCTCTTGAAATCATTGGGTCTCATTCACCAACTCTTCTTGGGATTAAGTTTTTATTAACAGTTTTAAAGAACCAACAGAACATTACCACAAAAACATTGACTGTCAAGAATAAAAGTCAGAACCATGGTAAACAATTGGCCAGTGCATTACACAAAAGACAGATGAGGGGATGGGTGCATAATAATGATAATAGTAATAATAATAATAATAATACTTATTATATAATATATAATGTATACATATACATGCACATATATATATAATACACACACACACGCATACATCACATACATATGCACACATGCAGAGACATGTATTATCGATCTCTAAGCTCATTAATTTCCATCACTATGTTTGCCCACTCAGCTACCATTTTGGGCTTCGCCTGGTTATGACTGGCTGTTGAAAACTCCAAATTAATCATATAGTGTACATTCATCAATCAATGCCTTGTTACATTTATTTATTGGCCCAAACCTCTAAGATTGTTTTCTTCAGTGCTATGAAGCCTCAAAAATAATTCTCCTATGTTCAGTCGTGGCCAAAGGTTTTGAGAATGACACAAGTATTGGTTTTCACAAAGTTTGCTGCTTCAGTGTTTGTAGATCTTTTTGTCAGATGTTTCTATGGTATACTGAAGTATAATTACAAGCAATTCATAAGTGTTAATGGCTTTTATTGACAATTACATTAAATTTATGCAAGGAGTCAATATTTGCAGTGTTAGCCCTTCTTTTTCAAGACCTCTGCAATTCGCTCTGGCATGCTGTCAATCAACATTTTCAATTTGCAAGGACAATGGGATTCATCATTATTAGAACACATTTGCGATCAAATCTGTGGTTTAAGAACTCATAAATCTGACTGTAGACTTTCCTTAGGAACTTCTTAGGTTCTTTCTCAAAAACAAATTTAAGAAAAAACTTAGGATGATAGTGGTGACTGAGGCCATTTGAGAATATTCATTAAGGATGTTTATAATTTATTCCATACATACTGTGCATTGTGCTTATATTTTATATATATATATATATATATATATATATATCATCCAGATGTAGCCCTTCTGAGACCTGAACTCATAACCAACTGGTCAGAAATTTCCACTCAGCTTTCACTCCCCACGACCCCAGCTGATGTCCTGTGTCCCATCAGACAAACATGCCCTGTGATTCCCAGAACTGGGAAACCTCTCTTGTGTATTTTTTGTCACTACAACAAAAAATGCCTTATGATCTCTATTACGATTCTAAAAGTACTCCTTCCCAGGAGGACTGCAGATGAACCTTCTGTTCTCACTGATGGTTGACCTGGTTGTCCAAGCTAAATGTTTTTGACTTTAATTACCGTACCTCTTAAGCACTGTACACTCCTTGTGCAGGTCACAAGGACACGTCCTGCACACCAGTGTTTCCATGGAAATGGAGTTCCTCTCGCAAAAAATCCTTACAGGGCATACTGTTTAGTCCGGCACACTGATTTATCCTGAAATTGTCCTTAGGTTTTCTGTATACCTCCATTGGAGCACAACTATGTCGTTCTTTACCAGGTTTTTGCTAGTGTCTGCGTGATGATAAATGCTGTATGACATTGTTAACTGACAAGGTTAGAAAGTGACCTTAGAAAGCAGTTTGGTTCAGCACTGCTAGGTATGCCCCTGTTCTAAAGTGACCTGTGGAGGTCTTTTCAGGCTTGCGCAATAACACAAGGCTGTCACATGACAGCTTTGATAACCAGTATCTATGACTGTGTGTGTAAAACCTGGTACTGGACCGTTTCTTGGTAACATAATCTAAACATGAAGCAGGTGAATCTTTTTTTTAAATGGTTTCCATGTTTTTTCGTTTCACGTTGTTTGTTTCAGTTACAGTTTTGGTAATGGTCACATTTTGGATTATACCAGCATTTTGTTATTTCCATAGTCTTGTTTACTAAGACTCTACAGTCCCAGATGCCTAATTATACACATGAATTGCTTTCAAACAAACCATGATGTGCAAACAGCTTTAGATCAGGGCTGCTCACTCCTGCTCCCAGAGATCTGCCACCCTGCAGCCCTAATTTAACACACCTTATACAGATAATCAGGTCCGTAGCTACTATGTTTCATAGCTGGTCATAATACTGAGATGCAATTAGATTATTTGAAGGTTTTTGAATGAACAGGAGATTTAAAAGTAGATTCAATCAGCACTGCCTTCAGTCAGTGGTGTCCTTTTCTTTACCTGCATAATAATGCCAGAATGTATTCAGGTGTGTGACAGGGAGAACACAGGCCTGAAGGGGATATTTCCATCAATAATGCAGGTGAAATTTCCATGGTTTCCTCCCTTCCACTGGGCATTCTGTCTGTTAAGGAGCTACGACTGTCATGTGAAGCTTGCAGGGGGAATCCCTGGAGAGTCGGTGTGGGTGTTCCCTTGAATCTACTAAACCTTGGAATGTTCCCTTAAAAAATCATCTCTGCTTTCCCCTCCATGGCTGCCCCGCTGTTCATCTCTGCTTATTCTCCTTGTAGCTTTTAATGTCATCTACATAATAGGTCCATTAATAATTAACATGTCCTATAATTTCATTCGTTGAATTTAAATGTGGCAGCGACGTAACCTAGAGGAAATGGTTCTGCTCTTAAACAGGTATCTGTAACCCGAAACGCATGGGGACAGCACAAGTTCCTTCACGGAAATCCCCATGGTAGTGTTTCCATTATTACACAAGAGTGTACTTTGAGGTTCGCACTCTTTCAAAAACCAGATATCAATGCTACTACATATGTTCTGTGGTAGATACATTTGGCTATTCTGAATTGTTGCAATGAATCACATCCTATTAAGCTTCTACTCACACACAGGTGCATTATCTTCGATGTGCTGGTACGAGGCAGAAGGTATTTCTTAAGTGATAAGTCCTCCACAGCTGCAGCCTATCAATCCAGGTGCTCTTTGGCTAACTTGATCTTGGGGTCAGTGCTCTTTCTGGAGTATTTCCCACTTGCTATTCTCCCAAGCTCACCGCTCTCGTTCCATTTTGGACTAACCACTGTCTAACACTGAAGAAGCTCATAATGCTGGGGTTTCATGTGATACCCTGGGGTATTACACATGCTCCTCTGAGATTTATTTTAGTGCGATCAGGGCTTGTGGTGTTGAACTACCCTCAGTTTTTACATTATCTGCCTGACCATGGACGATGGAAGCCAAAAGCTTTTTAAGTGGTTTTATGTCTCTCTCCAGCTTGAGGGACATTAGCCATTCATTTTCCCTCAGAAATCTCTTTTCCACATGGCAATTCTTGTGCCATGAAAAGACTGCGGTTGTAACAACCCTTCAAACACGCGACTAATTATCATCTTATTTTGAACATGTGACTCCAATTGCCCCCTTATACTGAAATGAATTAACCCCCAGGTTCATGCTTATTCTGCAGAAGACAGCTAATCAGTATCAGTATCGGTTTTTCAACAGAGGCATAGCTATTTGTTTGGATAGAGTCTTTATCTATTATTGGGACATGAATGAAGATCAGATCACATTGTAGGCCAAACTAATGCAGAAATATAGATAAGCTTTCTGAGCTGACAGACTGTGCAGACATCCTAGCACCTGTGAAACGCCACACAGAGAAACTGATACAAACGGGGAGATGAAGAAGCAGAAAATGGGTCTGATCACAGCAGGCAGGCTGGAAATAGCCTGGGGTGTCAAAGGCACTGTCAGGGAGATATTACAATGCTTTATAACACTCGTAATCTCATTATGTGTGTAGGATTTCTTTATTTTACACCTTTTTATGCATTATCTATAACTTAGAACCTTATATAAAACAGAACTTTGGCACTTTTTCTGTCCAGGATTGCTTGGTACATTACATGAGTAGAAGAATATATATATAATATATAAAAACATTTTCTTTTGCAGTTAATTTAAATGATCAAAGAAAGATTGATTAAATCAATTCTAATACTCTTCATTCACTAGCTGTTATGATCTTAAACCTGGCTGAGAGTTTGTTTGGGCTGGGTGAACCTAGGATTGTAATTTTGTAAATGATTGATTTATTGCTGCATTTCGGTTCATGTTCTGTATGAAACCTGCTGTCACCAGTGAAGCATGACCATCTAACATGATAATGTATAGATATGTTGGCCATGTTCTCAGACTTCTTTGGTTGAGCCTGACAGTACCTATCTGAGGGCTTTTTTGGCTGGGACAACTTAATTCCAGCAGCTACAACTGCCAAATGTCTGTCAGTTTTACCTGAGTCTCAGGCCCATCAGCATGGTGCTGACCACATCGCCTGGGGTGTGGGGGGGTATATGACAATCAGCCATACCATTAAACCCACTTGCCTAATATTGTGTAGGTCCCCCTCGTGCCGCCAAAACAGCTTTGACCCGTTGAGCTATGGACTCCACAAGACCCCTGAAGGTGTCCTGTGGTATCTGCCACCAAGATGTTCGCAGTAGCAGTAAACAGTGCAAACGGTGTTAATAGCTTCCTGTGTTCTGACACTTTTCCATCATAGCCAGCATTAACCTTTTCAGCAGTTTTTTCCTGCAGTAGCTCTCCTGTGGGATTGGATCAGAGAGGCTAGCCTTCGCTTCCCAGGTGCATCAGTGAGCCTTGGGCGCCCATGACCCCGTCACTGCTTCACCACTTAGCCTTCCTTGCAGCACTTTTGGTAGGTACTGACCACTGCATATGAAGAGCAGCCTACAAGACCTGCCATTTTGGAGATGCTCTGACCCAGGCGTCTAGCCGTCACCATTTAGCCCTTGTCACTCAGTCACTCAGATCCTTACGCTTCCCCATTTTTCCTGCTTCCAGCACATCAACTTCAGGAACTGACTTTTCACTTGCCTAAAATATAATGGCACGCTTGACAAATGCCATTATAAATAGATATTCAATTTATTTATCAGCACTGTAGCAAACTTCTGTAGTTTTCACAGCATTATTATTGTATAATGAGTAAATGCTTACTGTAGAGCCTGTTTACAGCATATTGCTGCAGATCTGCAATGCATCATGGGCGAAATTTGTTGACGGGTGAATTCTACGGTAAATATACCGTAAATTTCCTGTGAATCATAATACAGTAATATTGAGCGGGATTTTTTCAACGGTAGTATTTTGTATCATGGCTAATACAGTTGTAGTTTTTGTTTTCTGTAGAACGAGGAGAAACCAGCATCTTTCTATCTTCCATAACGTTACTGGGAGTAATAGTAGTGTGTGTGGCTAGTAGTTGTACGTCGTGTACATTAATTTCGTGAAGCTTTGTCGCGCAACGCTCATCGTGTGTGTAACTTTAAAAGTGCACCGGGAGAGATAAGCTCAGAGCTTGCTTGTAAGCTACTGTGCATAATATTACCAAAGTAAACAACTAGCACGTTAAATTTTTTCTAGAATTTGTTATCTGGCGGCATTAACTTAATACATTTGGTACAGGGGGTAACATCGGTGGATAACATTTAAATCAACTTTGCACCTGCCTGCCTGCGTGCATGAGTGTTGGTGCTCTAACAAGCTAGCGCCGTTCGTTTCTCTCTCCCTAGATACCATCTGTTCTGGGACCCACGCACTGAAACGGACCAAGGCAAAACTGAACGCTACATCAGGTGAGACTTTAAACAGCACAACATTTTTGTTGGTGTGTGTGTTATGCCCTTCATGGCAAGGAAGAATGTTCCTAGCCTAATTTTAAAATACAGTGGTGTCTGCCAATGTATATTGGTCAAATACACTACTAGCATGGGGATGCATCAATGTTCATTTTACTCAAACACATATCTGTAAGTAGTAAAATCAGAGAAACTGAGAATTTTGCAATGGTCTCATAATTTTGTACGACGTGTATAGACACCATTATATGTATTACAAAACTATCACTCAAAACAATGGTTTCACCTTAGCTAATGAAAAGTAATTATGTCTTGTATTTACAGATTTTTTGTCAGGATAAATCCAGAGCAGAGTAAGTGTGCTTCCCAGGTTCAGGTGAGCAGAAGGACTGGCAAGATGGTCCAGCGAAAGAATGAGTCCTTGAATCCACATGCGGCATTGTTTATCAGGGACTTCATTGAGTATGACTGGCAGAACAATTAATGCCAGGTGAGTTTTATCAATAGTAGAATCATATAAATGGATTTCTGGTTGGAAGTAA
>JAODKC010000016.1:19823816-19834364 GCA_026777985.1 Mormyrops attenuatus | reverse complement strand
AACATTTTAATTGTTTGGATTTGTTAAAATGACTTTTTTGTTGAAATATCTTGTGACAGTTTTCTATAATATGATGTCACTGTGTGTGTTTGCACTGAATGTAGGAAACAGTAAGCAAATGTAACACAATAAATTACTTGCACATACGGTTACGATTAACAACTGCTTCCTTACAGTCAAATTAACTATTTTAAGCTGAAAATTCACATGAAAAGTTAAAACAAATAAATCCAGGCCAAGTAATTTACATACTGTTAAATACTTTTTATTAATAGCTGTTGAATTGTTTGCAAAATGTTTTGTATCTGTTATACTGACATATTGATGACTTTATATAATAAACTATTTTTTCCTGATAGAAATGGTGTCTTTATTTTACAGTATGTAATACAACTAATGCTGTAAAAGCTATTTCAGTAGTCTAATGTTTGCTGTGATGAAATATACAGCACCATCATACTGCGATGATAATTACAGTACTGTGATAATTACTGTAAAAACAATTATGGTATTTTACAGGTACTGTGATTAAATTTGAAGTAGCAATACTGTGAAATGTATTACAGCAACTTACTAGCTAATTGCTGCCAGCCAGTTATTGTAGATTTCAGTTTTCTTTTTACAGTGAGTTATTCACTTCACCCCTCAGTGGCTTTAATGTTTTGGCTTATTGATGCATGTTTCTTTGGAAGCTGCTTTTATCCAAGATTATCTGCAGACTAAAACAGGTCACAGAGAAGTTGAGGGGTCCCACCTTGGTCCTGGAGACCATATACATATTTTGGAGTGTTATTTTTAAATACGTTTTTCTTGAATTAAGTTTTTCTTGACTAATTTCTTGAATTAAGATAATCAGCCATCACTCTCAGTAGCTATTGGCTCTTAACAGGAAGTGTAAACTTTAGTGAACAGACAGACCCCTAAGAGCGGGACTGAGGCCCCTGTACTTAATTCTTAATTATTTTCACACAGTAATATGGCTGAGTGTTTAATTGGCTGGATACAGATTTAATTTTGGGGGCCGAGCTTAGGTACATTGACCCTGCATGTATTTTTCTGGCTGTTCCAATGACTGCAGATACAAATAAATACTCATTTGAAGAGGGTGGAGATTTGCTGTGAGGTCACTCCGTCTTTAACAGCCAGGCGGCTCAGAGCCATCACCCACCCGTAATGGGGGCTGACTGTGACGTAATGCTCCATGGTGAATAGGTTCTATTTGCCTCCCTTTGTCTCATGCTTGCCTCATGATGGGACAGATCCCAGCCTATGAAACGGCTCCTCTGGGCTTTGTTGGGTCTACAGAACCCGGAGCGCCCTCCCTCTCTGCTTCATTTTTACTTTGTTCCTTCCATCATCTATCCTCTTGTTTGTTCTCTCTGTCTTGTTTTCCTCGATGCTGCCTTGTTCCTGCCCCTTTGCTGCTTTCCATTTGCCCTTTTCCTCCTTGTACTGCCCCCCCCACCTTGTTTCTACCTCTTTTTACTTTAAATTGAAAAACTTGCACAAGTGTTGCGAAATGGCATTACTTGCATAAAAGATGCATTTTGGCACATGGACCAACATGATGTACAGCAGTCCAGCCTCACAGCACCTCGAGACAAAAAAACTACTCAGATGAGCCTTTAGTGTCTGTCCCACCCCCTCCCTGCTTGCCTCTCTCCCTCCAGGAGCCCAAACAGAACCTAGACAAAGCACAAGAATGAACTGGTCCCCATCTCACGGCGTATGACAGCTGTGGAGTTCAGCAGTTTCATGCTGCAAACATAATGCTGGCACCAGTTTCTCTTTCAGATGCTGAGGAGCTGTCTGTACTGTATATGTAACTGAAATAAAGGTTTGGGGAAAATGGCGAAATGAGGTGAGAGTCACACCTCTAGTGCTTCTGAGAGAGTGGGATGCGACCGTGGAGGAATGATCTACTTAATCTTAAGACCTACTCAGCCGTCTACATGTCTCATCACTTTTCCTTCACCGCGACACAGAGGCCATTTGTTACGGGTACTGTTCAAATTCCATGCCTTCACCTAAAAATGTTATCATCTATGCAGGACGAATTTCTGTCAAAACTGATGTTCACTTGATCTTTCTCCTTAACCTTGAGTATTCTGGGCTTTTTTAACCTTCAAACATTGAAACAGGACAAAAGTCCCACTCTCCGTCTATCTAGAAAGAAAAACACAGCTCAGTATCTGTGATCCTGAACATAAATTCATGATGGAGAGGGAGAAATCCAGCTCTGGTATTCCTTGAACTGCAGCTTTTCCATGGAACACAGAAAGCCAGCCCATGCGGACAATCTGCGTGATCCGTGGTGCATCTGTATAGTGGAAATGAGAAAGTTAGAGGAATAATGAGGTAAAACACACTAGGAACATCAGATAGAGGAAGCTGAGAGATACTGTTTACTGAAGGTTACTAATTTGATATTTGAATATTTTTAGGGTAAATGGAGTTTAACACTATGCAGGCTTTAAAAATCTCCCTGCTCCTCCTCTGAACACAATCATTTGTCAGGCTTAGTCTCCAGAAAATTGCATATAATCACTGGGACGATTTCCTCTGCCGTCCTTCTCAGATTAGCTACTTTTTTAGTCATCATGGTGAAATTCTCCTGCCGAATGCTTTCGTATCTGCAGGACAAACAGGCCTTTACCCCCATATTTATAATTACCGTAACCTGCATGGGAAACACAGGAGAGGCTGGATTTAAATAGCTGAGCAGAATTACCAAATATAGCCCCGGTTTACAATTGCACCTTTACTTTGTCACCTAAAACCCACCCACTTCATGCAGACGGTCATCAAACGGAAATAAAAATCAAAATGACAGCTCGCAAATTGCGTTCTTTCATACTTACAGCCTGACTCTGAAATGAAGGCTGTTATTTCTCTCTGGCAGCTCGTTTATTTTATCTTACAGAATGCAGGCGCTGGACAGGACCCTGTTTAATCACCCGTTTATAGCTTTTGGAAAATAATCACAGGTATCTGTGGGTTTCACACAGCAAGATTTTTAGAAATGCACTATATTCCATTTGCTCAATCAGTTTTTATTTAGCACAGCACAACATTAACAATGGAATGGTGGCAGAACAGTAATTTCAATATGGAAATGGATGTAGGGATTAACATAAAGATTAAATATTAATCTTTAGCCTAATTTTCAAGCCACACAACTGTCTACAGCACTGGACATGGTAGAAATGAGACCTCAATATTGTGGGATGTCAGTTAGCATCTAGAGTAACCAGTGTTCCTATTGGTTACTTTATTCGTCCATAATGGATTAAACCTGATAGAGTTTGGCTGTGATCGTCGACTCACACATTGTGAAAATCACAGTATTGTTCACATTAGTAGTACAGTCAAATGTACAAATGAATGTTTGTTCCCCTGCAGACTCAATAATAGGGTGTTCTGTCTGTGTTGCTTATTGTTAACTTAGTAATTATGTTTATTTATTTTTTAATTTTTAAATTTTTTATTAATTCTTAAAGTAAATATGTGCACAAGCCTTACAAACACTGTGTAATGATACTGGGTGGCTGCCGAAAATCGGTGCCTTTTCTTTCTCTTGGTACCCCACTGTAACTTGTAACAATGGGTCATACTGGTTGCAGCACAAAACCTGATCAAACTGCAGATTTTTGAAAAACTGCACGGATGCCTGTACAGGGCCCCAAAAAGAGGACATGCTTGGGGAAACCGGGACGTATGGTAACTCTAGCCTTATTGTACCTTTGGAGGCTGTTCCCTGTTTCAACTCGGTACTTTTCGTTTGAACCCAAACTACTGAACGCTTTCAGTGATAGCTTGCTAATTTGTTGACCACAAACACCAGGTCTAACTTGGAAGTTATGCAGAAATGCAGGAAAAGAGCTAAAAGTAGCACAGCAAAAACTGAGCAGATGAAATTATTTTTATATTCAGTACAGCAATGAATACCATTTTTGGTTGCTTCTCCAAATTTCTGCATTGGGAAATTTGATCGATAACTTTCCTCTAGTACTGGCGGTGCTAGGCGGTGAAACTCGCCAGCGCTTATTTCTGTTGTAAACGAAAGATCGATCTGCTGGCCAGATTTAATAATTAATTATTAATATGTTGTGGGTAATAAAAATTAAATTTATATAAAAGGCTATATTGTGATCGATCCTCTCAATAACTAACAAATACAGTCATCTGAAAAAATGAGGACACCAAATTTGTAGATAAAGGACCCTACAAGAGAAATTGATCACAAAAAGGCGTACGATGTGATCTACTTAGACTTCCAGAAGGCCTTTGATGTTGTCCCCCACAAACGGCTGTTGCATAAGCTCAAAGCTGCAGGGATTTTAGGAACTGTAGCAGCTTGGATAAAAAAAGTGGTTAACAGACAGGAAGCAGCGAGTAGTTATTAGAGGCACAATGTCACAGTGGGCCTGCGTTTATAGTGGGGTACTGCAGGGTTCAATTTTAGGACCACTATTGCTCCTAATTTACATTAATGATATCGACACCAATACATACAGTAAACTGGTTAAATTTGCAGACGACACCAAGGTGGGTGGTGTAGCAGATACTGAACTAGCAGCACAGAGGCTACAACGGGATCTTGATTTAATTAGCGACTGGGCTGATACCTGGCAGATGAAATTTAACGTAGATAAATGTAAGGTAATCCATGCAGGGAGCAGAAATATAAGGTACAGATATTTTATGGGCTCCACTGAAATAAGGGTAGCTAATTACAGGTATGAGAAAGACCTTGGTGTGTATGTTGATGCTTCTGTAGCCAAGTGAGAAGTGTGGATCAGCTTGTGTCTTATTGGCTCAACTCCATCCTGGGCGGTGCTTAATTTCTAATATATAGTGGGTGGCTGGGTAGGAATGGCGCTCAAGCTGTTCTTGGTGCCGGCTGTGGAGGCGGCAGCAGTTGGGTGAGCGTGCAGTGTGGTGAATTGGTCTACTCTTTACCATCCCTCAGAAATTGATGTGGTACGCTGGGGGCTCAGCAGAAAGTGTAATACACGCGAGCGGGAAGCTGTGTTATTGCCAGTAAGCTCCTTTTAATAAAGATCGCCCTGCAATTACAAAATTACCAACATTAAGCAGCTTGTTTCTTTGTAGTTGGACAGATGGTGAAGGCAGCTCCAGTGTTGGTATAGTCATCCTTGCCTGTGGTCGGTAAATTTAGATTTAGATTTATTCACTGTTTAGTGTGACCCGTAACCACTGTAATATATTACCGTTTTACCGGTGAAGTGGACATCGCTGCTGTTTTGTCTGTCTTTTTACACGCTATTGACACAACGACGTATTCCGTGGATCGTCTGGGTCGTTGGGCTATTTATCTCGTTCAGTGTCAGTACTGCGGGGTAGCCCAGCGCGGATTAGCGAGACCTGGATATTCTTTGCGTTGTGCCCGGTCTATTTCCAATAGGCTGCCTAAAGTTCCTTAATTTCATGTGTTACTGGATGGATTGATTTCATTTGTTAATTTTTAGTTTTTTTGTTGCATTTACTTTGATTTTGTTTTGCTTATTTGCTTATTTTGTTGGAGTGTTTTTGTTCTTCTTTTTGATTTTGTGCGGACCGGTAAAGGCCACTAAGGCGCAAGGAAGTGTACTGCTGTTTAAAGCCCGTGTCTTGTCTCCCAGCTTGTGTTCCAGGGCTATTAGCCTAGAGCCGCAAGAGCGGAGCCCTCCCTGCTGGTGGTGGTGAATTTCACTTGTGTGCGTGTGCAGTGCAGATCACCGGCATTAGCCCACTGAGCTTGGTATGACCTTCTTTTGCTCAAAAGCTGTCTTTGGTTTACACCAAACATGTCCTCTGTTACTATGCCCAAATAATTAAATTTCAGATTCATCTGTCCAAAGCATGTTGTTCCAAAAGTCCTGGTCTTTGTCTAGGTGGTCTCTGGCAAACTTCAGTGTTGCCTAGATGTTTTCTTGACAGCAAGGGTTTCCTCCTTGCCCAGCTCCCATGTAAATCAAACTTGTGCTGCCTCTTTCTGATGGTAGATACATGTATCTTGACATCAACTGTGGCAAGAGCTTCTGTATGACCTGTGATGACATTTTCGGATTTTTGGAGACTTCTTTTAGCATCCGGTAGATTAGTGGCTCTGAGGCTAGGGATCTGTGCCAATAATCAAAAGGTTTAAATCCCATGAATGCCCGCAGTGATTCTACCCCGTTGAGTCCTGGAGCAAGGCCCTTAACCTGCGATTGCTTTGTCTTGGCTATGATGTTAATCTACATCCAGCCCTATGAGGAGGTCCTCCAACTTATAGGGAAAAAACTTGGGGGTTGGTGGCAGGGTTGGCACTCCAGTCACCGGAAAAAAAAACTCACACTGGTCTGTTTGGACTAGTGTGGTGCTGAGGTGTCACATGGCTGCACTCAGGTTCTCATCCTTGAGGTGATTTATTGTGTGGTGGGTGCGGCACTCAATGCATGCTCCTTACCTTTCTCTCTCTTTCAGCATCTTGCGGTCGGCTCTTGGGCTGAATTTGCCTGGATGGCTATACTGTATTGGCAGCTGTTCTAAATGTTCTCCACTTGTAAATTATTTTCTGGACAGTGGAATGGCTGATTCCAAACTTTCTTGAGATTGTTTCATATCTTTGTTTCATATGCATCTACAAGCTTCTTTCTGAAGGCCTCAGAGAGCTCTCTGGATCTCACCATGGTGATATCACTCATTTCAACAATCAAGAGCAAACCAAACTAAATATCTGTGGTTTAAATGAAACAGGCTCCACCAAAAGGCTCTGTAATGATGTTCTAATCATTTTCATCTGATATGGTGCACTTGAATCTAATTCTAGGAGTTTTAAATAGTGATGAAAGTGAGGGTGTCCTATATATTTCATCAATGGAAATGAACATCCTAGTTAATTTCTTTTCGTAAATAAGTGAATTTGTTTCTTGTTTTTGCATAGATGATGCAATTACACTACCTTTAGCTACAGATATGATTTGAAAGAAGATTTATTACTGATATGTTGATATTTCTTAATAAAGAACTAAATATTTAATGGGGTGTCCTACTTTTTTCACATGACTGTAACTAACAAAACGACGTATTTACCCTCCCTTGCTTTGGCGTCGCAGTGTAATTTCGTATGAAGTTTATCCTGCAAACCTTTTGCTTCTCCCATGCTTATTTAGCATAAAGGTCCCAGTTCCTGTTATGCGGTGTGAAAGCGACACACAAATGTGGTCAGGAGCTACAAACATCCCCGGTCAACAGGGACCAGGAACAGGGACCAGGTTCTGGAACTTTGGTGTGAAAGCATTTAGATATAGTGTTTTAACATGTGGTACAGGATTAACAGAGAGTTTATATGATCATGATAGCAGCTTAGTGCAGGTTGGCTAGAAATGGAGGTTGGGGGTGTGGGAGGAGTAGGAATTAGTCGGGGGGTGACGCGGCGCTCCGGGGAATACGCTGTTGTCCTTCTGACAGTATCTGTTTTTTAATATTGTTCAGAGCTGCCACTGTTCTGTGTTACCATGCAAATACAAATATCATTTTTTCGTGTGCCCATCCCAAAATGGCTGCTCCAGAGCCCTTGAAATATAATATTGCAGTAACATTGGTAACATTGATAACCTTGATAATAGCAAATAGCTAATAACATGCTTTAGAGTGTCCAGGAGTACTATGAACTGACTGTCCGAAATGCCTGGACATGGCAGCCTTGCAAAGCTTAGCTGAGCCCAGCCCTGGGCCTGCCAACAGTCAAACAGTGAAGCGGCATACACTCCTTCACTCAGATGCTAAACTTGTACCGTCAAGGTTGATGTGTGGCTAAGGATCCTGGTCCGATGCCAGCTTCCTGTGCCGAGCATCTGTAACAATAAAATAAGTCATTATCACCTGCAAGGGTCCTTTTCATCAGAAAGCTCCCATGCAGATGACACTCACTTAAGGACCCCCTTCCCCGGTGCTCGCAAAGGGCAAAGAGGATTAAAAATCTCACTTTGTCACTTAATGGATATTGAAGTTTTTCTTTTCCGCTTAAGAAAGGCTATGAAAAAACAAGCTGGCTCAGAGCAAATTTAAAAGAGGGTTACAGCTGCCTGAACGTGATGGATTGGGGTGACTTGGCATATTTTATGCCCCTCCCCTCACTAATAGCCAATGCACACCGCCTCCGTCACACCCCTGCCTCTATACCTCTCTGATAACTTTGACATGGTAGCTTCCCTTCAGGGAAGAATATTTATAACCTTTTGTTTTTCATTAATACAAAGGCAATCTTTTCAGTTTTATTTATGTCACAGAGTTGATTGGTTAGTCCCGTGGAGACGTTTTAAACGTTTTTCAGTGACAGTCAGTTTATGTTTCACTGACAGTTCTTTAAAGATGGATTCTTTCACCTTCAGAGACTGAAGAGAAGTCACTTTATTTCAGAGAAGCCAAATGTGACTCCTCACTGATAGGAGCAAACGCAGACAGAAGCAAACAAAGGCGGAGATGTGATTAACATGATCAAGTATCTGGTGAACATCATCTCTTTGATTCTGACCAGATGCCCCATTATTTGAAACTAGCCTAAATATCAAGCACGGTCCAAGATCCACAGATATACGATCATAACTAAAAGGTGCTTAGATCTTTACAGATCACTAGTCAATGCAGACAGACATGGCCAGACGGGTTCTCGTTTTCTGAGTCCACTTTAGACTGCAAGATCGTTTTTGTAGAAAACAACTGCAGTTGAGCTCTTGATAAATGACGCACCACCATTTAGCATTTCAATTTAATGAATGGAGGCACAATGTAATTTTTTATTTTAATACACTTTCAATTTCGTGTTCTTTTTGTTTTTTTCAATTATTTTTATTTCAGTTTGTATTTTACTGAGCTTCATAATTTAGTTTTCAAACAGAAAGAGGCCCTGAAATGAAAAGACACAGCTCAAAATGGATTATAAATAATGGAAAAGCTTTAATGAACACTGTAAACCCTTCTCTCACCTCTTTATAAACATGTTTGCTGGGAGGTGGGATTTTGGTGGATTTCGCCGATCAGGGACTTTGTCTGGGCCCCTTGTGCTGGTCGGGCCCCATGCAGCTGTGCTTGAATCCAGCCCTGTCCATGTTTGCTCAAATTACTTGGAACACAGTTAAATTTCGTGGGGATCATATGTACTTTTGTCAAATTGAGACGCCGATCCTAGGCTCTGTTCATCATCGGCTACTTAGAGAAGAGACGTTTGGTAGGTTTTGGTAGGCTTTTAAAGTCAAAGACAGAAGTCAAACCAAAATTTTGTCTCGTGCTTTAGTTTTATATGAATTTGAATGAAATGCTCCATTACCGTTTTGGTGTCAGTATTCGTTAACAATAATAACTCGTAAGGCATTGGTGTGTAATTTCCGTATTCATGCAGAAAGAAAACAGCAGCATTCTGCTAAAATGGAATACATCTGGCCTGCAGCTCACATCTTGCTAACTTTATTTAATTTTATTTAGCAGACATTTTTGTCCAGAATAATGGACAAATGAGGCGAATAACACATTACAAACATACATCTATTGACTAGGCATAATTGCGCATTCATCGTCAGCCCCTAAACTGCAAATCTCCTGAGAAGAGTAACTGATAAGATTTCACGCGACCCAGTTCCTCTGGTCCCCTGCATCCAACAGGACACCGCATGCCATTGTGTGTGGGGCACGGACTCTATTAGTTCTGGGAAAACCAATAGAAACGAATTAAACTTTAACATAAATGTGACATCAAAAGGAACAATAACAGCCATGGAATCTGATATCTTCAGTCTTGTTGGATGGCTGGCAATGGCTCATTTTTTAGATCCTGTTTGTCCTTTGAGGGTTCGTTTATGAAAAGTCTTCATGGTGGGAGTGATTTTTAGGTCACAATAGAGGAGGTGAATCAGTTGGTTGAGATTGGTCACGATTGCACAATAACCCTTTTCATTTCCTTGTTCCTGAGGAAATGGGGGATTTATTTCTACAGTTTTTGCTCCCTCTTCCTTACAATGAGACCTTATTCATTTCATCACATGCTGAACTTCACTGTTGAGAGCCTCCGCTTTTCCTGGTGACGTTTTATTGAAGTCAGTTACACCAAGCTGTCTGTGCAAGTGCCTCATGCACATTCTGCCAATGCAGAATGTGCATGAGGCATATTGCTGGCAGTGTGAGTGCAGCACAGACACGGCGGGGGGGCATGCACTGAACAATATACAACTGCCAGACAAGTTAATGGGACTGTATCCAATCCTTCCCTCCCCGACCATCAGCTCTGGGATTTAGGAGACAGACCCCAGACATGCCAGGACAGTGTCTTCGCCCACACTGACAGAGCTGTTCCCTTCCGAATCATATACAGAGTGACAGTGGACTGCATGTTATTTTAATATCCTGCAAAGGGTCACCCTCTACCTGTCAGGAATATCACCACCATGCTCTCACTCGCTGACAGTGGACTTTAAAATGGGGGGGGGGGGGGGGGGGGGGGGGCAGTCTTGTGGATTAAGGGAAACGGAAACGTGACCCAAAACCACCGCGGTACAAAACGAAAAA
>JAODKC010000016.1:19806775-19821632 GCA_026777985.1 Mormyrops attenuatus | reverse complement strand
GTGAGTGGATTATTGTCTGTGTAGACCGTGAATTGTGGGGCATAGAACAAATAATCCCTGAATTTCTCACATATCGCCCACTTTAGGGCAAGAAACTCCAATTTCCCCGAGTGTAGGTTATAATTCTTCTCAGCAGGGGATAGAGTCCTTGAACCATAAGCAATAACCCTTAGTTTTCCACTCTGCCGCTGGTACAACACGGCTCCAAGCCCCTGGCTAGAGGCATCAGTATGCAGCACGAAGGGTAGCTTGAAGTCTGGATATAGAAGCACAGGTAGGTGCGAAAGTGTGTCAATCAGCTCCTCAATGATCCCCTGATGTTCATCAGTCCACTGGACAGGGGTTCTGGCAGGCGGCTGCGCTCCTCTTCCCTCCTTAGATTTCCCATAGCCTAATGCAGGTTTTCCCTTCACCTTCAGGAACTCATAGATGGGTTTTGCGATGCTGGAGAAATTCTCTACATACACCCGATAGTAGCTGAGGAACCCAAGCAACTTCCGCACCTCACCAATTGTGCTGGGCCTCCTCCCCTTTAGTGCTACGATGGCATCAATATCTCTTGGGTCAATCCTGATACCTTTAGCTGAGACCAGCCTCCCTACATACCTGACTTCTTGCCGGAATAGTTCACACTTAGTAGGCTGAAGCTTGACGCCGTGGGCCTGCAATGCTCTCAGAACTCTACGCACTTTCTCGACATGGTCATTGAAGGACTTAGTGTAGCAGAGGATGTCATCGAGGTACGGGATATAGCAGTTGTCACGGAGGGAGTTCAACATCTCTTCCATGCTGTGCTGAAATGCTGCAGGGGCATTGGCAAGCCCAAACGGTATCCTCACCCACTCGTACAGGCCCCAAGGTGTGATGAAAGCTGTCATATGTTGGGATCCTTCAGCCATATAACTCTGTTGATAGGCCTTACCTTGGAATAAGATGCTGAACCAGCTGTGGCCCCCTAGGGTGTCTATGAGGTCCTGAATGCGAGGCAATGAGTGACGGTCTGGCACAGTCTTCTGATTCAAAAGTCGGTAGTCTATACACAACCTGAGGGACCCATCCTTCCTCCTAACACAGACTACAGGTGCCGCAAATGGTGACTTCAATTTAACTATCCACCCTTTAGTGAGCAGGTCTTGGATATATTCTTTGACCTCTTTGTAAAGTGGCTTCGGCACCGTGGCGTATGTACGCTGGACTGGTGTGTTATCCTTTAAATTGATTGTCATCTGTAGGCTTGGGATGCACCTTATGTCTCCGTCATCTCAAGCAAAAGCCCCTGACTCCTCATACAGCATCTGTCTCACCTCCCTCTGTTGCTCACCACTTAGGTGGCTCAAATCTACAGGTGGGTGCCACAGTGCAGTACTGGGTTGGTGACCGTCAGAGCTCAGTGGTGGTAAACGGTCAACGGTGTTTGCCGGGGTTCGGCCATCCATGTTGCTCAGACTGTCAGTCTCTATCACCCTTCCGATGGCTTCAACGGTGCCTAGGACTGTTGAGCTGGGTAGGCTCACAGTGTCTTTGGAATGGTTAGACACAGGTACCTTTACAAAGGGCTTATATGCCTGTTGGATTTCCATTAGCCCCTCCCCAATGCTCAGTGGTTTCAGTGCCATAGTTCCCAGTCGGGCTCAAATAACACAAGCGAGCTGGAGTCACTAATAGCTACTGGCACCCTGCATTTAACATAAGCTACCCGGCCAGGATAAACAGTAATTTCTTTCCGGCCCACTCTTACCATAGTATATTGTTCTCCACATTGTCCCTCTGCCTGTATATAGCTCACCATAGCCTCTGCGCTAATGTTATCAATCTCCAAAGCACCAGTAAGTAAGCTTGCGAGGACAGACATGACTTTAGGTCTGCTTTCATTACTCTTCACAAGTTCCTGTATGACATTAAAACCAATTAATGGTTTCTCTAATTTTAATCGACTCACCAGAAAAGGTACCCGAATGGATAAGTCTGGGTCATCGTTACCTTGCAAATTTACTACCACTTCTATCCACCTGTCATATGGCACTTCATCACCTGTGATAGCAGTCACGCTCAGATCTTCTGCCAGGAGTTCGCCGAGGGGACGTATCCCTTCCCCAGGTAAGTACTGGTCCTTCCAGGCATGGTCAATGATGCTAACATTGGCCCCAGTGTCTAATAGGGCGGTTGTAGCATCCCCAATTCATGCTGCACTTCAATATGGACCGGCCAATTAGTGGAGCTATCTTCTCTGGTGGATGGGATCTGCTATGTGCCAGTGCATTGCGAGTTGTGCCACCCTTGCCACGCTTTGGTGCCACAGCATATTTGGGTTGGGACTTGTCCTTTTGGTCGGTCAGAGGTTGTCCCATTGCCCTGACCGGTGTCCATTTCCCGACTGCTTTTGCTTCCTCCAACAACCAATAGCCCGATGGCCTTCTTCCCCACAGGAGAAGCAGTGGGTGCAATTTTGTTGGACATTGGGGATGCATTGTGGGCATCCATATAGCCTCTGTGTCTTCCCTTCTGGTCTGGTCTTGTCAGGGTCACACTGGTGGGTGCTTTGACAAGGCCCTCCAGACATGTGACCGCGCATGGTCAGCTTCTTCAGTGTCTCCATTTCCTGGGCCAGAGCCTCAACTTGGGCACTCAACCTCTGGAGGGCATTATCTTTACCTCTAGCTTTAGTTACTCCTCCAATGCCGGTTGCCTGCTCTGATTCAGCGAGCATACTATGAGTTTGGGTCACCTTGCGACTGGTGCTGTGTCCAAGGCGGCGCCTCCGCTCACTCTCCTCCATGGTAGTCTGGATAACCTGTTTTAATAGCGCTTCATCAGAAACAGTGGGATCAGCGAGGAGTGGTCTCAATTCTCGTCTAACATCCTCATGCCTCTCTCCCATGCCTTGGTAGACTGTGTTCAGGAATACTCCCTGGAGTGTAGAAGCGTCATACTTGATGATTGAATTTGCCTGCCTGGAGGCAAACATTATTTTCTGCTTCAGTCCTATTATACGATATAGGAATTGCTGGGAGGCTTCATGGTTATGTTGTTTAACACACATCAACTCCTGAAAGAGCTCTGTGCTGCTCTTTTCCCTTAGATGGGACTGCAGAGAACTCTTCAACTCTGTGACTGTAAGATCTTCCTTGTTAAGCAACATGTTCTTAAAGTTTCCACTCTTAATTATGCGCAAGACCCCTCTGACAATGTCATCGTCACTATGCTGTTCCCGGCGACCCTCCTGGATCTGCCTGCACAGACTGTTGAAGCTAATATCCAATGTAGTGTAGGTGATCTGCCCCCCGTGTATCTTAAACTCCCTCCTCTGGAGTAGTGGGAGATCCCGAAGGGCAATCATGCTCTACCGAATGGGGACAGGCCGTCCCCTCGCAGCCATGGGGGGTGAGTTGGAGCTGCGCTGCCTGCTAAAGTGACTGTGACCCTCAGAAATAGGCTGTGGTTCATCCAAACTAGGAATGGTGACGTTATATTGGCAAGGTTTCAAGCTAGTGAGTAACCCCTGTGTCTCGCTAGCATTAGCTGATGACATTAAAGGTGACCTTACACAGGTACGAGGTTCGCCCTCCATGCTAGCTTTAGAAAAAGCGGGACTCTTATTACGGTTAACAATAACTGAATCAACAGCATCTTGTAAACATAACAACAATGCCATGCCCTCATCCTCCAGCTCAGAGAGTGCCGGACTGTTCATGTAGGTGGTAATATACTCAACACAGCTCTCCTTGCCGCCTCTGCGTGGCTCCATTGGGTCGAGTTCCTCCACCGGATCGAGGTGTGTGGCAACTTCATAAGCTTCATCAGCCGTCAGCTGGTAGAGTCTCCTCTTAATGGCTGAGTTTCTTCCTCTCCTTGTCGGACATGATGTGTGTTGCAGTTATCCAAGGTGCGCCGTCCTGAGCTCCTTAGGCTCCGTCCCCTTTGACTCCAGCAACACGTTGTCACCCTCGGTCCTTGAGTTCGAAGATCACTAGATCAGCATGCAGTCGTCCCCCAGGAGAAGCTGATCCCGGACGTGCCCCCAAAAATCTGTAACAGGCCCCCGGGCACGGTGGGCGCGCAAGCAGATTTTGTCCCTGTAAACAGGATAAAGAAAGACGCGAAGGAGACTTGCTGCCGTTCGCCTTGTCGGTCTTACCAGAATTTATTAAACACCTTACCAATGTGTCCTGTTTTCTGCTTATTCATCTGCTTAATCTCCAAAGCTAACAGATTCACTAAAGTAGTATTATATATTTTTTTAAAAAGAAAAAGACATATGCACCCCTGTGTACATATACATATATGCATATACCAAATAAACACATAATACACAAATTAGGAAGCAGGCCCACATATTACATAAATATTGTGACTCATTATAAAAGAGTTTTCACTCTATGCAGTGGACCAGCCCGCTAGTTTTATGTTCCCGGGCAACTTAGGAGCTGCTAACAGTGTATTAGTGTTCGAATAGTATTAATATGCATGACCTCAGATCGACACAGCATATATTCCATAAACAAAATACGTATAAAACACAAGATTACACTCAATAAACCCGCAATGTTGACAAAGTACACGGGAGCAGTGAGAAAAACAACGAATGAAACTTTACATTGATTAGGAAGCAGCTAGACAGTAATGGAGGGTACTCTCCGCTACTACCCACTCACAAGGCCTTAGGAATCCACCGGAACGCGATTTTGTGATAACAATTTAAGAACAGAAGAGATATTGCTTCGGTAAGCTTACCTACAATATTTAGATGTGTATATTAACCGTATTACTAACCTGTAAACAGGATAAAGAAAGACGCGAAGGAGACTTGCTGCCGTTCACCTGGTCGGTCTTACCAGAATGGCAAGCTTACGTCCGCTACATCATTACAGCAGTCCCGCTAGCACGAACCCCTTACCGTTCATAATGGTATCTACGGTACTATTTCTTTTTTTCCCCTAAAAGCCTTGGCAGACTTATTCGCCCTGGGTATTTGGAGTTCTCCTCTTTTTTTATTTCTCTAAGAAAAATAGAACAATACATTATATTAATTTAACCACACATTTTGTGCAGGCCACACTAGCAGTGTTCTTTTTAAAATAGAGCCACAGCACACTATCCGCTGCAGACTCATTGAGTCTCCTCATTATACAGTAGATGATGCTGTTCCCTTAAAATGCAGAGTCAACGTAGTTATGGAGGGTAGGCACATGACGTCGCAGTAGGTGGAAGTCACTGCGGTTACACCCACTGAGGGGCAAAAAGACTGAGTGGCAGCATTATGTCCAGCTTCAATGCTGCTAAAACACATCTAAAACATGAAAGAACTGTCAAGTGATTTATTGCACAAATCAATTTAAAAAGAAATTTTAGCCATCTTCTTGGAAACTGCCAAAAACAAAAGAAAAAAAGCAATTGAATCACTGCAATCTACTGAAACAACTGGAATCCAACCTACATAATGCTGATTTGCGGTTGTCCTTTCTGACCAAATAAAAGTTGTAATAAAATAAAAATATTTGTACAAACCTGTCCACATACAACCAGAATATCTATTGGTGTCCTACTCACTTTAGACTTTGCTTTGTGTTTTTCTCAGGCCTCTAAATCAGGTACATATAATTCAGTTTCAGTTTCAATTTCAAAGGTTTTATTACCATTCCTTTACATCAACGCACTGTGCAACGTAATGGCACAAAATGTGTTTCCTTGGGTCCTGGTGCACAGTACACAGAAATAGAGGAGGATATACAGTAGCAAATAACTTAAAGGAATGGAATTAAAAATAATAAAGATATAAAACACACAGTAAATATAAATGGAATGGGGTTGGAAAATGAGAGGGCAGTCTGAGAAAGTGCAATGACGTGCTAAATGACGGGGGTGTACAGAGTACCCATATAAGTACCAGGACACCCGATTCCTACTCGCATAGCATTGTCCATGGTCCTCTTCCTCTTTGTTAAGTTGTACTTTTCATATCAAGTCTAACTGCTTTTTATTTAAGCAGATAATTGTTTGTTTCACAGTTTCATCGACTTTAATAAGCCAGGCTGCAGCATGTTTTGACACTCAGTCCATCTGATGGGTCGTGTTCTTGCAAGGAAGTGAAGTTAATGAATACCCTCAATACAACAGGTGTGGGGGGCAGGGGGGGGCATGGCTGACCATCCAATCAGTTTTTCTAAACAAAATCTCCGGCCCTTGGAGCCATTTAGTAAGAGCTCCTATCAGATGTATGACATGGAATTTCTGCTCAAAGCAGTAAAGCAGCAGTTCACGCGAAATCAGACCGAACGGTACAAAGGATAAGATCATCTTGAAAGGCTGCGTGTTGTTGAGCTGGTGGGTGTTGAATGAGTGAGAAGAGAAGTTTGCCTCTTCCCCTAAGTGACTCAATGTACAGCATTGGGGTTAGCATTGTTCCCATGATCCTCTAGAGTGCACCATTGAGAAAACAGAGCACAATGGTCTCCCAATAAGAGGAACATGGAAGCGATATACTGAGATAATTTGCTGAACTAAATCCCACACCATTTCAGCTGAAATCTAGACATCTGAACTGAGACAGAGACAGTTCTGAGTTCCGGTTTCAGGCCCTGTCCCACACATCTATCTGGCATGGCCTTTCCTCCTGCACTGCAAGATCAAGCTGAATTGGTTCTGTCAGGAAGACGAGAAGGTGGAAGCAATGATGATGCGATACAGGCTGCCGGCCCTCTGGGCCTCTGGTCAGGCCTGGAGCAGCCCTGATGGATTCGTTCTTTGCTCAATGGGGAACGCCAAAGCTCCTGGCAGGACAAGCAGAGGGAAGGATGGCCCGGGGGTCTCCATATGGTCTGCCCCCCCTTCCCCCCCGGGAAGGCAGCCTGCCGAGTAGCAGGACAGCATAACACTGCTGACATTCCCTCACTAGCCTTGAGGGGAATGCTCCAGAAAAGCGGATGCAGTACTTCAGCAGAGCAGGGAAATCTACAAATATACATATACTTAGCAGACGCTTTTGTCCTAAGTGACGTACAAGTGAGGGTCAGAGATGAGGGTCAAATACTCCCTGGAGCAGCTGGAGTTAAGGTTCTTGCTCAAGTATCTAACTGTATCACTCTATCAGCCACAGGATCTGAACCAGCAACCTTCTGATTACTGGCACATAATCCTAACCACGCAGAACCATACACCACCCCAGAACTAGAACCAGAATCAGACGGGATTACCTCAAGAATAGTGACAGATGATCCTTCTTACTTACCTTTAATGAAATACAGTAAACTTCTGAAGACAGGCACAGGAAGAGTTAGTGGTTGGGTAACTTGAAACCTTAAGATACCACAGATATCCAGGGCAGGTTGGACCCACAGAGTGAGTTTTCGTGGGTTAAAGAAATGTTTCTCGCAGACCTGGGCCCCTGACTCGTCAGTCGCGTAACAGTAATAGCCCCCTGTTACTCCTCGTGCTGGCTATCAATCAAACAAATGTAACACTGGCAGCAGATTTCAGTTATTGACAAAACAATTTACAGTCAGTGTAAACCTAGCCATCACATTGCGTTAGTGCATCCGTCTTTGGATGGGTCTGAATGAGACTGAACAGTGAAAGACCTGCGCACTCCTCAGAGGTCAGCGTGCCTGGGGGGTGGGGTGGGGGGGTTGGGGGGGCTTATGTAATGGGATTCCAATCCTCATGTCGTAAAACACGGTGTGATGGTGGCCCCCTTTGTGTTGGGACATCTGCTATCTCTAACATGTTTGTCTTGGGGGGTGGAATGTGAGGGGGGATTGAGCAGTTTTACTCTCCCTTCCAACATTACACTTGACATGCTGAAGAATAAGGAGACAAATAAAAGGGTGTAGTGAAGAATGGGGGGGGGGGGGGTGAGGCTTTTGGGCCATGGTGATATCGGGATTATGTGCGGGAGTCGATCGATTATGGGCTGGATGTTACTGTGGCTTATTTTTCAGTTTGTGAGAATGAGCTGGACACAGACAGGACAGAGTGTCCAATGGATCCCACGTGTGGCTTGTGAATCGCTCATCGTGCTCCTGTGCTTGACACCATCTTCTGATATCTTTCTTCTTTTCTTGCTTTTTAAGAGTTTGACTCGACACTCAGTGGCAGGAACATCGTGTTCACACACAGCCGTTTCCAGGGCTACGGTAGCGAGCGGAGAATGCGGGGGACTGGAACACAGCACCATCTAATTGGAAAGAATCACACTGTAAGTTAATTGAAAAAAGCAGAGACATAGGATACCACTGATGAGTTTACTGGTCCGAAGAGAGACCTGGAGCCTGACACGCTGAGGTTATCCTCAGCAGACTAACTCTTTCTCTTCCACACTCTATTTCTCCAGGCTGACAGCATGTCTGGTTGTGAGGGCTATGTGATTCGCACTGGCTTGAGTTCAACTCCCCCCTCTCTGCTCACACCAGCAGGCCTCTTCCTGGGGGGAACAGCTTGCAAAAAAAGCCAATGTTCATCCACTCGAAAAAAACAACTCCCTCCAATCATTTGCTGGAGTGTCTCTGAAGCCATCTCATTGGTCCGTGGGCATCTTCAGCTGGTTGTAACAGGAGACGCATATTCCTGGCAGCCTCCAAGTACTCTACCTCACCGTAATGGTGGGCGTACCCTCATCATCACCAATGGCTTGGGTGGGTCTGTTAGTGAGGCTAGCTGCTACAGCCTGTAGGGCTCCTTGGACATTCTTGGACCATTCTCCTCATCATTTCTCATGAGGAAACCACTCCCTGTTTTCATAGGCCCACTGTTGTTCATCCCATATCCTGTGGTCTGTAATGTTTTAACCTAACTGGTCCACCTAGAACATGTACCCACCCCCCTACTGTTATATAGGAGCAATAGTGGCAGACCAAAATACTGAACAGTTGCTTATACATATACAGTATGGCTTCCCACCACACTCTCAGAAAAAAAGTGTAAAAATTTATACCTTAGCTGTAGGTAACTGTACCATTTAAGGAACATTTCTGTACTATTAATGGTACATTGATACTGTTTGTACCTTTGGGATGTTCCTCAAAGTCAATTTCTGTTCCTTAAAAGGTACAATTACAAGGGCACAGCCCCAGTGACGAGCAAAGGTACAATTTTTTACACGTTTTTCTGAGAGTGCAGGGTGGCAGAAATCAAATTGACCTGGTTAGAACTTTTCACTTAGTTTTTCACTTGTTTACCATGAAATATACTATTCGAGGCCATGTCGTACCTGAGGGGTCAAGATCTTCTTGACTTGTTTACCATACTGTGTTTCTCGCTGACCACTAGCAGTAGGGTAATGTTTCTGCTTATCACAGTGGGAGCAACAATAGTAAATTTTGGTCTGACATTTTGCATTGCTGACCATCTCTAGCCACCAGTCCCATGTGGTGCCATGGTGACTGTGGCTGGTTAACAGCCTCACTCGTTCTCTGGGGTGGTTTAACAGTGGGACCTGAAGTATTTACTGCACAGTTTCAGATATCACTAAGCCTATCAATACCTTTCCATTGATTTCCAGTTTCCAGCTTCCCTGCTCCATCTGGAGCTCTGGGAAGTAAACATAGCAAATATAACCACATCAGAGGATTATTTTTCAACACAAAAGTGCCTCCAAACTGGACCTCATGCCAGGACTGAAGATGACCTTTGACTAGGATATTTTCAAGAATCAATTTTCACTTTCACAGATTTTGGCTTATCTCAGCCCCCAATCCTTCCTTGCTCTGAACAACAAAAAAAAACTATTTTATGGGCTTAGACTATCAAGTTACACCTTCCCACTCTAACGTCAAGGCTTTCTGCAGGATTGCAGAGCCCACCTCAGTGACTCACCTGTAGTGACGTGGTTATCCGTTACTTTTGAGTAATTGTTACTACCGAGAACTTGGCAATCCAGGATTCATTACTTAATACTCGTTATCCAATACTCGTTACTACTTTGGTTGGCTATGCATACAATAATGAATGTTCACGTTAGTGTGGGTAATTTGATGCATGATGCTATTGCTGGTTGTAAGAACTGCAGTCATGATTGCTTTCTCAAAATTGAGAGCCTATATAAAGAACGGTGATGGGCGACTAATTACCTTGGCCAATCAGTGCAGTGACCCAGCCCCCCCCATCAGACTCACTCGTATGTGGGCCAAACAACATGCAAGCAATGAGCGCAGGCTTCAGATAATGGAAACCAGCTGCAACTGCATGCCAGCCAGAACAACATGCAAACAACAGTCTGCATGGCGAGTGCCGATTGGGCGGTTTGATCAGTCATTTCGTTACTGTCAGCAACGAATCCTTGAACGGCTGAATATTTGTATCGATTCATTACAGCATGATATTCCTTACTTACTTACTCGTTACTACTCAAATCTACACCACTACGCACCTGCTTCGCCTTTCCCTCACTTTGCTCCGGCTGCATGTGTGCCTGGTTGTGTTTTTTTAGGTACTCCTTTGGCGTGTGCTTTACTGGCCCCAAAATAAATATGCATTTTGTTGTGCTACATTTTCAAACACTTTTCAAACACTCACTATAGACACTGAGAATAAAGGGGTTGAAATCACATTGTTATCATGTGAACTGAGCCAGTAGCAGCTCTGATCTGTACTGTAAACTATCATTGAGTGTGAGAAAGGCGCTATATAAATAGTACAGTATTATAATAATTATTATTATTGGGACACCAGTAGGAGCAGTGTCGTCAGAGGAGTTAAGTTATAGAGGACAGCTGTATGTTTTTATCATTAAAGGTCACATTCCAGCCAAGAGGAAATCCATCAACGTCACTCAGCTCTCATAGAGAACCCTGAGCATGGCAACCACACCCTCCAGGGAATCCCCAGTCAGGGAAGCCCTCTCCAGACCGAGCCTTAGATTCCCCGCAGATTTCCATTTTTGGTCACGCCCCTTCCCAGCTATTTTGTGTTTCTACTGATTGCACTTACTATTTTTGTTTTCTTAGCGTGTGATTCGAGCACCAGATGTTCTTGTTTACTGAGAGTTTGAGCAGTTCCCTGTTACGGCTTTTCCAATGCCATTCTGTTTCTAGGCTCCCCGTTTGCCTTGCCCCCTGATCATTATCTGCCCCTTGCCTGACCTACGCCTGCCTCTTCAACCATTGACCTTTGCATTGTGATTTGGATTTACTTTTGTCCATACCAGTTTTGGCCTTGGATTGTTTGACTTCGAAGTTGCTTGACTTATTAAAGTCTCCAGTCGCTTCATATCCAAGTCTGAGACCTGGTTTTCCTGCTACCCGCTTCAAATAAATACACGATTAAAGTTAAATCTGACCTCACCCATCACCCCTCATTCTTGACATGATCCACTTATCTCTGAGCCTTGAATGTGACTAAGCAGAAATATACCTAATATTGTTTCCAAGCACATGATTTCTGGCCCTCATTCAACCAAACTCCTCAATGACCTTCACGCGACCTTCAAAACAGGACACTAGCCTCTACAACCACATAGTTTACCCTAGGGAAGGACAGCATTACTTTCCTGCCCCCTGCATCACTGCCAATAACTGCCAACATTTACTTTACATAGCTCCCAAAAGCAATTGTGTCCATGAAGGGTTTCGAGCAGTGTTTCTCAACCTGGTCCTCAGGTGCTGATTTAGAGCAGATTTGGTGTAGAGAATGCTCCACCTCCAGTCCAGTTATGCTTATGACCCACTCATACTCCTGGGTGTCCAGTTCAGTTACTGGGGAGTGCTTACTACTGGTCACTGAACCTCAGTTTGCCTCTTTAACTCCTGCTTTTTAGAGTAAAACAGGATGAGGTAACGTTACTACTTAATGAATGTAAGCTAATGCTACATTAGCTCTGTGATACACTGGAAATGTCAATCCAGCCCATTATAAAAAAAAATATCACTTACATGACAGGGTTTCAGCACACGTTAAAAAGCCAGCCGATGCACCAAGAAATATTTGTTAAACCTTGAACATGAGGCTTTAAGAAGCCAGCATCACCATGGGAACGGCAAAACGCCAAGCAACATCAGGCTCTACTATTTGGTCATATGAAGTCCTTTATTTCCCTAAAACCTAATGACAAATGTAATCAACTAATTAGGCTCCTCTTGTGTAATCCATCAGCTAACGATGTAGGTACAACATTCAAGGTCATGCCTGTCACTTTGTTCCAAGGTACAAGGTGTTTTTGGCCTAGGGAATCAAAAAACAGATGAACACTCCCTATACTGCCCAAAAATACCTCCAATCTAGAGAAAGAGATAAGAAGGCATTCTCAGCTAACAGCACCTGGGGTAAGACTTGACTTGGGTGTGGTAGGTGGCATTACAGAGGAACCATGATCTTCTGAATGGAGACGTCTTTGTGGTTGGCTGTTTGCAGGTGGATAGGTAGAGTTTCGGAGAGGGGGGGTGGTGTTCCCTGGTGATATTGAGAGAGCTGCCTTCCATTCTACGCCTGAATTTCCCCATTGCTTTAGGAAGAAAGGGCTTGTTTGCGTGTGACGACTGGGCTGCAGCGGCAGAGAGAGCTTTTTGACTCGCTCTGTTCCTTTATCTCTCCATTGTGTGCAGAGACAGTGTGAAGAAGGGCTGGGCCCAGACCTCAGACTGCCTCTGATCTGTACCTCTGTAAAGCAACGGATTGTCATTATCACTACTATTATGGATAGCAACAAAAGACATATTGCTCTTTTGAACATTTATTAGAAGTTGATCTTTTATTCGCTTGAATTAATCAGAGCTTCAAGTACACTACTAGAAAGTATATGCCCCGCCCCTATCATCTCGAAGTACTATTTCAATACTAACAAACTGAGTGACTTTACATGGTCCCAGTTTTAGAGTTCATCTAATTCAATATTTTGTGAAAGAAGCCTAGTCTAAAATATATTCTTTCTATTCTTCTGTCAGGACTTACACTGGAATGAATATTTGGTATCTTCTACATCAGAGTTTCTCAACTGGCCCCAGGAGCCAAATTTTCCTTGGTCAGAGGTCAAATTTGCTGATCTACCAGAAACAGTGTCCTACCTTCTGCTTTTGACTTAAGCCAGTGTTGGCTTGAGGACTTGAGTGCAAATGATCTGTGACTCATGTTACTAGTCATGCTGGAACACAGGCTCACTGATATTTCATAATCCACTACCACCTACAGCAATATCTTACAGAAATTTTTGATCAATGCTCCTAATAATTACTAATTCTCACAATGGCAGTGGGAATGTGCTTTCATGTATGGATTTGTCTCCTCCTGCGAATGAACATGCTCCCCTTGGTTTGGCCAGTCTCAAACTTGGCTGTTGGTCTTTGGGCTCTGCTTGCTCTCACCTGCTCAGTTGTGACGCACGACTTCTGTGCCTTTTAGCTGGGTTATTTTAAACCTACAAAATGTATAATTCCCAGAACTAAGAGCAACTGTTACCCGCAAGAAAGATGTTCTTCAGTATTCAAAGTTCTCAGCACTGACAGACTATCAGGAACCTTGATCACGCTCGCATTGAAATTTACATTCAGTGTATGGTGTGTAATTTTCAGTTAACCTCAGGGAAAGTCTAGTCATAGGTATTTATGCTCTCAAAACCATTGTGGTGGGGGCGGGGGGGGGGTCAGCAATTTTGTTAATACAAAAGGTTTGGGTGGTAAGCCTGTAAAAAAAAAGCAATTTATATGAAATAGGAAAGTGTGTGTTCCCAGTCAAGTGCAAAAAGACACATTTTCACAGAAGAGCTGTTTTAAATTGCTAAGGATTAAAAAAGGTTTGAAAACAAACGTTTAAGTAAATTACTTTTGCATCTAGGAGATTTATAACTGCAAACATGTGGGGTATAAACTTGCAAAAACTGCACAAAGTTTGAGCAATAAATAAATAAGATGATGTGGGTGGTGAAATTAACATTTTTCACTCAGCGGAGAAGAGGGCCACTTTGGTTCATAACACACATAAAACTCCAAAGTTATTACATTTGAAAATCCTACACACAAATACTGAATGCTACTTTTTTGAGGAGGAAGACTTTGCAAATTTCAGACAATGTTAAACTTCTCATTTACACTTCCTCCTTTGATTTTCCTTTTGTGTGGAAAGTGCTGTTCCTGACCTTTAGGCAACTGCAGAACCGAGTGCATTTAGTGGTCTCTGCCGGCATCATTGATTGTATTGGACTGGTCACATGACGTGATCTTGGGCCAGTTGACTGTAAAGACGTGGGACTGCAGGAATCATATGGTGCTGGGAAAAAATGGCCAGGTTTTAATAGAAGGTCAGTCCTATTAGAAGTCCTTTATCACCAGTAAGGCAGAATATAACACTTTAAGACCTTCTTCCAGGTGGCCCTTGATGGCTATTCTGGGGATCACAGTGTTTAGTCCGATCCACAGGTGAGAGGGCAGGTACTCTCGTGAGTCTAGCAGGATGCTCAGAACCATGGCTTTTGAAGAGTCCTATCTAGAGTGCCAGTAAGGTTATGATGTAATGTTATCTACCTGCTTTCTATACTTGTCTGCCCAGTATAAACTACCATGCTGTAATTACAGTTTAATTGCTTTATAATTACATCTTAATTGCTCTTCTTGTCTGCATAAGCAGTGCTATTACAGTACTCAACAGAGCTATCCCATAATGGGCCTGTATTTTATTCAGCTCTCAGTAAACACCAGTGACGTCAGAAACAGGAAGTCAAACGTGTTCGGTCAGGGCAAGTCAGGTGGGTATGTGCTAGACTGCATAAGAACATAAGAACATAAGAAATTTACAAACGAGAGGAGGCCATTCGGCCCATCAAGCTCGTCTGGGGAGAACCTAACTAATAGCTCAGAGTTGTGAAAATCTTATCTAGCTCAGATTTAAAGGAACCCAGGGTTTTAGCTTGCGCTACACTAGCAGGAAGACTATTCCATAC
>JAODKC010000016.1:19786302-19799719 GCA_026777985.1 Mormyrops attenuatus | reverse complement strand
CCGCCCCCCCCCGGGGGGGGGGGCGCCCCCCGCGCGGGGCGGGGGCGGGCCGCGCGCGGGGCCCCCCCGCCCCCCCAACCGGTAACTGTAAGTGTCGACAATGGCTTTCACTGTAGGTCCCTGAGTCTGTGCTCTCTTTATGCATTACAGCTGCAAACTTACTCTACCTCACAGATTACTAACAAATATCACAGGCAGCCAAGGGGCATCTGTGCCCCCGCCCCCCACCCCACATGGACCTTGGCTGTGGGGTAGACAGAGCAGCTGTAAGGGGGTGCAGGTGCACTGCACACTCATGACTCCGGTGTGTCATCTCGATAGCAGCATCTCCAGATGAGACCCTCCACAACATGACAAACACCCCTTCGGCCTTTGTTTGGTTCAGTCTGAGGAACAGCAGCAGGCCCCGTGTTTGGTTCAGTCTTTACAGCACCGGGCCCCATGTTTGGTTCAGTCTGGGGAGCACCGGGCCCCGTGTTTGGTTCAGTCTGAGCAGCACCGGGCCCCATGTTTGGTTCAGTCTGGGGAGCACCGGGCGCCGTGTTTGGTTCAGTCTGAGCAGCACCGGGCCCCATGTTTGGTTCAGTCTGGGGAACATCGGGCCCCATGTTCGGTTCTTTCTGAGGAGCACGGGGCCCCGTGTTTGGTTCTGTCTGAGGAGCACGGGGCCCCGTGTTTGGGTCCGTCTCAGGAGCACAGGGCCCCGTGTTTGGTTCTATTCATGTAAAATGAGACTTTTCCAGCCAATCGCCAATTAGTAAAAAGCGCCTCATTGAGACTGTGCCATTGAAGCTGCTCATTCACTTTTTAACTGTTACACCACCTACTGCCCCTTTTATCCTCAATACATTGCAAGATGCACAGAATCACAGTCATTTATATAAAACAGCCATTATCTTTTCATGACACTATTTAGTAGGTTTATTTAGCCAGATTGACTAAAGTTTACTTTGGTTGATCTTGCAACTTCTTACACAATTTTAATTCCTTCACTACTTCACTGCAAAAGTGCTTTAATTTGGCCCTTGCAGCTGCACGTCCTGCTTCACACCACGATGAAGGCCATCAGAAGACCTCCCTCTTAAATCTGGCAGGGCTACGGACCTCACATGAATCTTTTCCTCAGACTCGCGGTATGTAAGCGTGCTCGCCTCACTGCCGATCATTAGGGAGCCCCTTCCCAGGGTGACCTTCCGTCCCCAGATGGACAGACTCGCAGTTTTAATGGGCTCGAAGGAAGACTCACTTCTGGCTCTGGGTTTAATGAACACCCCGTATAAAACTCTCATCTCTTTCTTGCCTCTGCAACAGCTTACATCTGAAAGCAGTTGAATCCCCCTGTAAGAATAAAGAAGGCGCTGCTGGGAATCGTTGTTGCTTTTTTTCTTTCCTTCCAGGCTTTAGACGGACAGCGTTTTTCTGCGCCCTCAGCTAGGTATACAGGCAACTAGACGCAGCTACAGAAAAAGGGAAGCTTTTGGGGAACGTCTCTCTCAGCGGCGTGCACTGTAATCCGCTGAGCCGTGGCTGACAGAAGCTGTCCTCCCAGCAAGCGCAGCCGTGTCACACAGCAGAGATCAGCTGGACGGCATCCGGAAGCTTCTCTTGCCGGGTTCAGCACTCCATGGGACACAAACCATCTCCCAAGTGAGATCAGGGATAGTCCGACTGGCTGTGGAACAAGGACGGGAATTCGCTGCTCTGCCGGAAGACGCCAATCTGTTGCAGCATATCACTCGCTGTGGACGGGAATTTCGTGCAGTAGCCAAGGCTGTGTTGATGCCACGGTCCTCTCTGCCTGCATGCTGTCTTGTGGGCCCAGCCTGGCCAGAAATAACACTGATGCCCTCTTCATTTGATTATGCACATTTTCCATCCAAAAAAACCCAATGATGACTTTGAGCTGATGTTACTCCTTTCCCACTCCATCAGCATCTGTCAATCTGCCTGTTGCCCGAGCTGGGGGTTATCAGGGGGCATTTGGGGGAGATGAGGATCCAGGGGCAAGTTTGTTGTTTCTGGAGACCCTCTCAAAAAGTCATTTCAGGGCCCTTCCCCCAGTGTAGTGACTGTCTGTGGCCAACAGGGGGGCCGCCAAACCTCTCAATGTTCTGAGTGATGGTAAATACCGCAACTGCCCACATTATATTCCCCTCTAGTTTCTTTGTAACGCCTCTTTGGCGTGTATAACAGGAAGACGCTGATCAGTGGGGGTGTGTAATCAGAGGATGATGATTCATTTTGAGGGCTGTCAGAAGCACATCTACTGCTGGAGCACGGAGTGACACTTACCCATAATGCCTCTGGGCTCACTACAGCCTGGGGACCTTGCTGAAGGGGCAGAAATCACACGGTGACACGCCCTATGTGGGCCGTGACAAGTACGTTCTAATAATTTCATCCTGTCAACAATGATAAATATGTTAATTGTTTGATTTCATTTAGCCTTTCCACTTGAGCTGAGGAGGCACAGAAGGGATTAACAGCAGCCCACACAGACACTCACTAATCAGCACATTGCAGGCATGTGTGCTTGGACTTTACAGCAGGCCAACCTCATGTCACAGGTTTGAATCCAGCCCAAACATATCAATCCTTCACCTGTATGTTTTTCATACTGTAATGAGACCTGCCAGTGATGCAGTAAAATGTAATTAATCCTCACTCCAGTGTCTCTTGTGTAATTCTGAATGCTCCCCTAACAAAATGGCCTTGTTCTGCCAGGGGACTCAGGCCTTTCAGCAACTGTGAACTGACCTGTGTGTGTGTGAATGTCCAGGTGCCCAGTAATGACCTGTAGCTTCCCAGCACTAATGCCCAGTGGCTCATTAAGGATGGGCTCAGTCTGAATAACAACCCACACACAGCAGGCCTGAGAAGGTCCATTCCTGCCCTGGGCTTTTCAGATGAAGCTTCAGGTTTTTGTTTTGTCATGATGCCACCGCTGGTTCGGCTGAAAAACAGATGCTGTCATGTGATATGGGCAGCACCCAGATGTGGCAGACAGATCTCGCTTAACTCATGTCATTTCCAAGAAGCCCACTTTCCCCAATTTCCTGACCATACCACTGGTCAAGTCAGGCTACGTTCTCAGGGGTATGACAACTCTCGTGTGGCTTGATCCAGCGATGACTTCCTGTTCCACTGGAGTATAACCTTAGGTAACCCAAAGCCCTTCACCCATCAACATGGAGGAGATCAGAGATTGCACCAGGGAAATATGACAAAAGGTTGTTGATCTACATAAATCAGGCAATAGCTTTAAAAAATATCTGCTTGCTTGAAAATGTCCATTACTTGAGCAATGATGAACATGTCCCACTGGGGCTGTGATGCATATGAAGGACACAAGTCCGCTTTGCCTCCACACACAGTGAGGAGGGTGGCTGAGAGGTGAAATCTTCTCCAAGGATCATTGCTGTATAGTTGCAGCAGTTGATGGCATCCTGTGGTTACCAAATCTCCAAAACAACATTAAGATAGCAGCAAGCTATCAGGCAGGCTCACCAGAGAAGAGCCTCTGGGGACAGTTAACCACAAATATGCACACGCCTGGACTTCGCTAAACATCACTGGAATCTTGATTGGAAGCGGGTTTTGTGGTCAGATGAAACAAAAATATAGCTCTTTTGCAACAAATATCAGAGGTGGGTTGGCAAAAAATACACCAAGGTCTCATGGAAAAGAGCTGTGATGCTGTGGTGTTTTTCTTCTCAGAGCCCAGACCTAAACCCCACTGAAAACTCACAGGGTGAGATTCTACATACTTTGACATCTAGAAGTACTTTTCCATCCATGAATGACTTTCCATAGGACTCTTTATATTTCGGTGGCGTAGGGTCTCATCCCAGGGCAGAACATGCATTTCATTCTCCACGACTGTCGGTAGCCCAACAGCTTTGGCTTGTTCTTTACTCCGACTTCCTGTGTCGGACCCTGCGGAGATCTTTCCTCATTGCTGAGAGTGTCATCCATGGTGCTAATGCACTGTAGGACCACTAGAATCATTAGAAAGATCACCTGACTGTGTGTGCTGCTTATCCTGCTGAGGATCCAGGCTCTCTTCGAAAATTTTGTATCAATGGAGGTTGAGAGATCAAGGAAGAAGCAATTAACCCTTACTTTGTACACAGTTCAGTTTAAATGCTTAAGTAGTCATAGATCACAACCTTTCAGGGGTTTGTTATTTGATAGTGATAAGGTATTGATTTAAAGTAAATATGGGCTTAGACACAGGGATATGATGTTGGATCATGCTCATGGAAGTCTACCCACAATGCCCCTCTTTCCTCTAAGCCATGAGTCATGGGTTATATCAGAATCAGAGTGGAGGCAGAGCCCTCTCAGGTACACAGGGTCGGGGTGGGTTCTGTAAATTAGTTTATTAGTTATATATATTTATGATCACTGTCTGGTGCAGTATGTTCCGTTGTTGTGCTACCACTTTAAATCAATACAAAATAAAAATGTGATAAGAAATATTTTTTTCTTTGACACGTGTATAGTATAAATTGCATGGTTTGAATTTTTGAATTTTGTTTGAATTGTGTTTGAATTTTTTGAAACATACCATAAAAATGAAACCTAAAAATGAATAAGTATAGCTTCTCACTCCAGGTAATATTCTTGCTTATTGATTCGTAATGTCCCTGTGAAAATGCATTAACATATCAAGTTATTCACGGACTGCTTCTTACACATCTCTTACCTCTAACAGAATCTAGCTAGTGAGTGAAGTTGGCAGCAGTACAGTAAGCAAAATAAGCTAAAATACAAAAACACAGGACAAAAATCAAGACGCCATGTAGGAGTCTCATCCACTTGAGAAATGCATGTCAGAGCTACTAATAGATTAAAATTTGTCACCTGCAAGGTACACAGTCCACCTGTAACCTGCATTGAAATGCAAGATTATGCAAGCTTAGAACAGCTTATTACACAAGTTGAGCAGCTAATACTGCAAATGAATTGTATTATATCTAATGAAATTATAGAGACTGACCTTTTAGTAAACCATTCACTTTGAATCTTGCACATTAAGAAAACAAAAGTAAATGGTAAAGTGGCCCTCCAGCTGAGTATGTTTTGGACATAAGGAGGTGGAGCTGCACTCCAGCAGGGTGCAAGTTATACATAAGGAGGTGGAGCTGCACTCCAGCTGGGTGCGATTTGGACATAAGGAGGTGGAGGTGCACTCCAGCTGGGTGCGATTTGGACATAAGGAGGTGGAGCTGCACTCCAGCAGGGTGCAAGTTATACATAAGGAGGTGGAGCTGCACTCCTGCTGGGTGCGATTTGGACATAAGGAGGTGGAGCTGCACTCCAGCTGGGTGCGATTTGGACATAAGGAGGTGGAGCTGCGCTCAGACAGGGTGCGATTTGGACATAAGGAGGTGGAGCTGCACTCTGGCAGGGTGCAATTTGGACATAAGGAGGTGGAGCTGCACTCCATCTGGGTGCGATTTGGACATAAGGAGGCGGAGCTGTGCTCAGACAGGGTGCGATTTGGACATAAGGAGGCGGAGCTGCGCTCAGACAGGGTGCGATTTGGACATAAGGAGGCAGAGTTGTGCTCCAGCTGGGTGTGATTTGGACATAAGGAGGTGGAGCTGTGTTCCTCCGGGCTCCATCTATATTTAGACCCTGTCCATGATGCACCATTGTGTAAAGTTACAAAACTGTGAAACAAACAGCTTCTGCTTGAAGAGAAAGGAAAAACATACAAATAGAAATAATAAGGCATAAGTGGAATTCAGTTTTTTTGTGGCTTTTTATTGATCTGCAGTTGCTTTTGTTGTTGGTTTTCTTTGACACAGTACACCTTATTTGCAGTATGAGTTGCTCTACTTGCATAATTAGCCACTTCTAAGCTATGACAACCTAACAAAAAAATTATAGACTGAATGCTTTGTCTGCTGTAACTCGAGAGTGGAAGTTCTCCAGAAGGTGAAATAATGTAACTGCCTACATTAGAAAGCAGAGAAAGGAGAAAAGCAGAATGTGAGAAAGGTACAGCGGTGATTCCTGGGTGTAACATGGGACAGGTATTAATTACAGGCTGCATTTGGTGTTTGTGTATCCCTGGTCAGGTTGAAAATGGATTGGGTCATAGATTGAAATAGACAAGGGTCCAGATCTGATAGACGGGTTTTCTGCACAATGCAGACATCCTTGTGTGTTTTTGACTATGGTCCACGTAAAATATGACGCTCTGCTACATCAGGGAGTTACAAAGATTCATTTGTTATCGTTCAGCTTTGCTGATTTTAGCTCATTCATTTGAAATGTGCAGCAAATGAGTCTCTTCTCCTTTGCCTCCAAGGTTTAAGATGCAGTGGTTTTTCGACTCTAAATCAATGCGTCAGGGTTGTTGATAAGTGGAATGAGCTGAGTGAGAAGCCTTAGGCTGCCTAACGCGAATTAGAGCACACCTGCAGGAGCCATCATGGATCCCGAGCTGCTGAGGCAGGCTGCTGTTGCTTTCTTACAGTTTGCTGATTAATCGGCATTATGCAGCCTCCTGAAGATATTTGCATCATTGTCTGGGCAGAATCGATTGACTCTCTTCCTGCCTGCAGTGAGGGAGCCTGTTCTTTCACAGCACAGATGGCTCCGTTTCCCAAAAATGAGTGTGGAGGTTTCTGAAGAGCTGCCATCCTGCTGCATTCTGGCTTTGTGTTCTGCTCCAATTACTGCCCACCGCTGCTGTGGTTTTCCTCCTGAAGACTTTTGGGGAGCACTTATGGCCAACAGTTGTTTCCACAGCGTCTCTAAAGGTCTGAAGTGAAGATCTGAACTCTCAAGGTCTTTTACGTTATGGAAGATTAGCTTCCATCCAGACAGGAAACAGATCTTCAAGGCCTAGAGTATGAAATGGGGATCTTTAGGACCCTTGAGGTTTAACAAACCAGGTGAGGAGAACAAAAACACAAGGTGTCTCACAAAGGCCATACAGACAGGGGAATTAACTGAAAGGATTGATCGGGTGTAGCGTTTCGTCTCTGGGGGCTTTCTCTTGTCCTAACCCTGTGTCCAAGCTTTCAAAAAGTAGGGAAAACTTTATAATCAGAGTAAAAGTTAGTAAATTATGAATGTAACACCCACTCGCTCCTCCACTGGGCCAGCGGTGGATGATTCTCTTCACCTAACCAGTTTTCCATCATGAAACCAGTGAGGTTTTTCTCCTTCTGTTCAGTAAAAATATGCATTTAACTTTAAATGCCCAGCATATCACTTCCTGCAAAAAGAGATTTACAAAGGCGGTGTGTACACATGCACCTATATACTTTTATTCAACGTGTATTTTGTGCTAAATGTCAGACCTTAACACATCTTACCGTCTCAGTAGCCTTACTGCTTAATATTTATCGGAAGTCTTTATTTCATCCCAAAAGGTGATAAAGACTCATTCGAGGAACTTTCTGTGCATAGCATGCATTTCCTTACATAAAAGGAAAGTAAGATCACAAACTTCCAAGATCAGGCACCAAAGAGGAGATAAAAATCAAATAAAACCATCTGAGCGTGATGGAGAACTCAAACTGAACCCAGAACTGAGTGCTGCAGCTCCCCACAGTTAACGCTGATGAGATGGTTTCAAGCTCCTGGCAAAAAAACCCACTCTTATCTCAAAACGTTAATGTGTGATTATTCGCAGTAGCTTTATCTCTGGCTGCCCATCTTAGGGAATTAATCTATCTGGAGTACATGGTGTGGACAAGGGGGGCTGGGGTCCACCATGCCCTGCCCCCCAACCGAGGCCCTGTGCTCCTCAAATGAAAGCGAATAAACGCTGCCTGCTAGCAGCGATAAGGTGGCCCTGCTTCTGGCCTCATCTGGTCTCCTGCGGTGATAACACCCGTCACGCTCCTTATTATGCTCACGTGGCTGATGTGAAATCAGCTAAACCAGCACTAAAGCTCGCTGTACAGTCTGTCCCCAAACTGCCCCACCTGCTCCATCGTTCCCTCTCAGTCTAGACCAGCACTAAAGCTCGCTGTGCAGTCTGTCCCCAAACCGCCCCACCTGCTCCATCATTCCCTCTCAGTCTAGACCAGCACTAAAGCTCACTGTACAGTCTATCCCCAAACCGCCCCACCTGCTCCATCATTCCCTCTCAGTCTAGACTAGCGCTAAAGCTCGCTGTGCAGTCTGTCCCCAAACCGCGCCACTTGCTCCATCATTCCCTCTCAGTCTAGACCAGCGCTAAAGCTCGCTGTTCAGTCTGTCCCCAAACCGCCCCACCTCCTCCATCATTCCCTCTCAGTCTAGACTAGCACTAAAGCTCGCTGTTCAGTCTGTCCCCAAACCGTCCCACCCACTCCATTATTCACCACCCTGACCTCTTCAGTCCAGTCTCGGATTTTGAGATAATCAGTCATGTCATATGGCACCTCTTTTCGGTTAATTCCTTATCTCGTTTCCCTGCATTCAGTGTAGAAATCCTCAGATGTCCTCAGAATCACCTACTGCATCTTCGAAGCTGAGGCCTCAACTATTCTTATTATCATTTACGAGGCTAGCATGAGACCCTTGCTTCCTGCAATGAGCTTGCGGATAATTCGAGAACTTTAGCTGACACTTTGTAAGGCTTTGTTTGAACCCAGCTTCAGGAATGAAAAAGGAACAGATGTGCGAGCTGCCTTGCCTAAACCATAATGCATTGCAAACAACTGCACCAACTGGCTCGTGAAAATGCTGTCAAACACTGTAATGAGTCTTAGCTGGTGAACTGAACTTCTCAGGTTATAGAGTTAATGAACTAAATAAGTAGCTTTAATTAGTCTTAATGATGTTTATGCGGACAGTGGGAAAGTTACAAAACAGTACAGTACTTTCATTAGAAATTAAGTTTGAAAATTGAGATTGCATTTCATTTCGAGAACCACAGGTATTTTATTATAGTTCTAGGATTTCATTTTTGGGATTTTTTGGAAAGGGGAGGACCAGCGTCAAGCCCCAAAAAACATAATAAACACAAAAATGTTTGAGTGGGAGGAATAACTGTGGATAAAATGAAACAACACAGTAATTTGGTAATTTGTCATTATTCCAGGAACATTTCAGGAATGAGGGATGGCGGGACCACAATCCCCCCCACCCCCACCCCCGCCACCAGGAGTATCGATTATCAAGGTCACACATTCAGTTTGTGAATGAGTCACCACTTCAGTATAATTTTGCTTTATTTGTTCAAACATGCTTATTTAATATGATTTAATTTCCCCTGTGTGCTTAAACTTGGCTCTCATATTTCCTTAATTGGCTCTTTCTGAGAGTCTCTTGCACAGCTCACATTGCTGTGATTCGAAACAAGCGACTTCAGTTGTGCAGTAGAGAGGGGGAGAACGGACCCCCCAGCTGACGTTAAACAAAATCCACTTGCTTTCCGCGATGAGCCCCCCCACCCAGCCTAGGTCCATGCCTTCCACTGACAGAGCCAAGGCAAAAAGTCTTGATAGTGCAAAGGAGAGCAGCAGAAAGACAGGATCAGCGTGGGGGAGTTTCCTGCGTCTCGCTCGCTTTGTGATGTATCCATCCTACAGCGCCTCCCTTTGTGCTAAAGGTCAGCCTGGCGGCCGGGCCGCATGCAGCAGGAGCCTGGCGGCCGGGCCGCGTGCAGCTTTCTGATAAGACCCTGGGCCCCTGCTAAGCTGCAGCGCCATCGGGGGTACTTCCAGGGCGAGGAAGTACTCACACTCCTCAACCGCCACCACCTCCTCCTCTGCTTGCCACCCATGAATATTTACCATCATTGCTGGAAAAAGCAAGAGATCAGAAATACAGCAAAACTGGGGAGGGTCTCAAGATGATCCTTCCCCCCTCCACCTGTGTTTCCTAAAGTAACAAAATACATTGGCAATGATTCTGAATAGTTTCACCCAAAAATGCCAGCATTGCCCGTCTTCATAATTAACCACGTTCTGCCAATCGATGAGAAGAGAGAGGAGCTTCCACTTTGTGCCTGAAGGCCTCTCAGCTCATGTAGATGATCATGCACTGTTTAGAAATGTCCTCATGACTGTGGGGTCTGGGGTGGGCTTCCAACATTAAATAATTAAGGCTGTTACATATTACTAAATGCATGAAATAAAAACCATAATACTTTCTTAAATTGCACAATAATTATAGCAATGATTTGTGTATATTCATATAATTGTGGGAATTAATACAATTTCATTTTTTCACATGAATTTCAGAAAACAGTGTGCCGCATTGACTGACATCACTCTGAGCCAATAAAAATACGCGGGGGATGGGGGTGTGCTCTATCACCCACTTCAAAGTCCCCTGAAACCCCAGAAACAGTGTTTTTCAATGGATTCATCTATTGATTGTACTTTCATGGGGTTCGCTGCCCCTTGTAATGAAAGCTGCGTCAGACTCGTGCCAGGAATGGAGAACAGTTCAAAACCCAATTATGTTGGATCTGCAGATTCAGTCATGAGACGGTATCCAGTCTGATCTGTGGGTTTATCCAGCCCGACCCAAGCACAAACTGATGCATACAGATCTCACTGGAGATTGCCAGGCTGGCTGCTTAAATAGCACTTCCTTGGCTTGTCTATAAGCACCAGTGTGGGACGTGAGAGAAACACTGGCCTTCTTTTGAAATCAGGGATCGCTCCCGCTAAATGGAATTCATTCCACCTGTGAGCAGGCAATTTAGCCCAACTCCAGAGTAATGTGACCTTAACCTTCAGTTATAAGTTTAAAGGAGAATCTTGCTTTGTTACATGGGCACATTCACAATGCAAGGTCTGTTCAAGCCAAACCGGCTGCAGAACTACCTCTCACTACTAATGCATTTCTTTCTTATTTGATTTGAGACCAGTTTCGTCTACGAGACTGCGATTCGTCAAGGTACCAACAGCTGCTGGCTGACTGTACTGTTTGACACATTCACAAAGAGGCAATAAGTGAATGACTGTAACTTTTCACATATAGATAGGTATGTATATTTGTGATTTTTCTCTCTAAATAAGAAGCAAACAAAGCAGCTATTCAGCCCAGGTGGAGTACACACCGTTGATATTGTAGCGCTGCTTTTCACAATTGATGTCAGATCCTGGTTGAATGTTGCCCTGACATCAATGTGCCAAATGCCAGCTAAAGGGGAAATGATTGTTCCCTGCTTCTGCATGTCCCAGATATGGGGTTATGAAAGCACAAAGATTGGGCTGGCTTTGTGACAGTCCCCCTGCACTAAGTGTATCTTTACAGATTACAACACGGAACAGCAGTGCTGCAATTTGCATTTTGCTTTAATACAGATTTACTAGCATGCCCTCAAGGCCGTGAGGGGCCTGAGTTCCGCAGCACAGTTGAGAGGAATTGTTCCTCTCTGCCGATTTCAGAGCAGCTAATCTCACACGCACATTTCCACATGGAACCTTAAATAATCCATGACCTAGAGGAGCTCAGATCAGATCGTTCCTCTGCCTATTTCCCAAACACATACTGTCTAAATTACATCTGCTGGGTGTATCTGAGCCAAGGTCTGAGGCAGGGATTAAGATAAGTTTATTAATCATTAGCTTTCAGGCACCATAAAGGTTTTTAAGGGAGCAAAACACATTTGAGTGTGAATAATGAATATGATGCTGTAAGGATCACAGGTTCCCTCAGAGGTGGATTAAAATCCAGACCAATATTTTGTTTCAACCAACCAGTTGAATACTTTGTGAATGTGACTCTTGAATGTTTATCTGGTTGGTTGAAATAAAATCTTAGTGTGGATTTTTACTTTCTATACCTGAACTACCCACCTCTGGTTTCCCTCTTCGTCAGTAGATCCTCATATACCGAAATGTTTCTAAAATGGACTTTCTGTGCCTTTACGGTCCCTGAAGATTAACATTTAAGGAGATCCCACACGTGCCTCTGTACTGTGGGCCTGTGCACATACGTGACACAGCTTTTCTTGATGCTCTGACATAACGAAACGCTGAGCAGAGCCTTGGCATGGGAGCAGGAATCTCCAGTATCTCTTCCTACACTTAGTGCATTGGGTTCTTGATTAAGACAAAAACCCATAAAATTGCAGCTCCAGCTTGACTAAAACAGGCCTGAAGCATCTATGTTCATCCTCAGTGGTTGTGAGGAACTTCTGAAATGGTGAATTTCACTTATCCTTCTCTTTTCCTCTCATGACATACAAAGACTGAAGAAAACATTTCTGATTTGAGGCTAGGAAGAAAAATGGGAACATAAATCAACTTTTTGGATAGCGGCTGTCAGCAGTGCTTTGAGTAACCGCAATCCAATACCCAAGAGCAGTGCTTTAAGTAGCTCCGTATTTACATGATGGCTCAGTGGTTACAATGAAAACACACAGGGGGCAGTATTTGACATTAATCCTAAAGGGTGCCTCTTTAGGTACAGAAACTGCACTGAGGGAATGAGGTCTTTGCTTATGCACTGAGGCCCCAAACCAAAGCAAAGATCTAAGGCTGCCCCTGATTTAAACCATATTTCACATGTTGCTTCTTAAACGCCCCTGTTTATGGCTGCTTTGCCAGCTCTCACTGATTTGATTACTCTGGTGGGGTTTCTGGCCTAAGCATTTGACATTTAACTTTCGCAAGCTGGACACCACAGATGTCAACCTGGAAGAGGAGCTGTACTGTTGAGAAATGTTAATCTTAAGAGACTTTAAGCAAATTCAAATTGTAAACTGTGTGAGTAATTCACTTGATGCTTGTCTGCTTTGAGAATGAAGTTTGCAGTTACTGTAAGCTGGAAGCCAGCCTCGATTGTCCCTAATGTGTCAGGCAGCTACTTGGTGTAGAAACAGGGCTGCCAGTGACGACTGGTGACCCGTGGGTCCATCTTCCTCGCTCATGTCCTTGGGGCTTTCAAAACATGAAGGCTTTGATCAGGAACTTCCTGAGAATCTCAAAGGAAAGTGTGTGTGTGTGGGGGGGGGATCCAAACAGTAGAGGGAGGGAAACCAGCCGCTCAGGAGTCTTGTGTAAGATACAGTCACCATGCAGCCACTCAGGAGTCTCATGTAAGTTACAGTCACCATGCAGTCGCTCAGGAGTCTCGTGTAAGTTACAGTCACCATGCAGGCACTCAGGAGTCTCGTGTAAGTTACAGTCACTATGCAGGCGTTCAGGAGTCTCGTGTAAGTTACAGTCACCATGCAGGCGTTCAGGAGTCTCATGTAAGTTACAGTCACTATACAGCTGCTCAGGAGTCTCGTGTAAGTTACAGTCACCATGCAGGCACTCAGGAGTCTCGTGTAAGTTACAGTCACTATGCAGCTGCTCAGGAGTCTCGTGTAAGTTACAGTCACCATGCAGGCGTTCAGGAGTCTCATGTAAGTTACAGTCACTATGCAGGCACTCAGGAGTCTCGTGTAAGTTACAGTCACCATCTAGTCGCTCAGGAGTCTCATGTAAGATACAGTCAC
>JAODKC010000016.1:19762118-19777417 GCA_026777985.1 Mormyrops attenuatus | reverse complement strand
GGTACTCCCCTTGTTATTCAGTACCAGGTGCCGGTACTCCCCTTGTTATTCAGTACCAGGTGCCAATACTCCCCTTGTTACTCAGTACCAGGTGCCGGTACTCTCCTTGTAATTCAGTACCAGGTGCTGAGACTCCCTTTGTTACTCAGTACGAATTGCTGGTACCCACTTGTTATTCAGTACCAGGTGCCAGTACTCCCCTTGTATTCAGTACCAGGTGCTGGTACCCACCTTGTTATTCAGTACCAGGTGCCAGTACTGAAACACGTCAGGAGGTGTAGGAACCAGGATATAATGATCACAAGTCACATATTCTCAGACTGCAGTCAACTGGAATTACAGTATTGGTATTTCATGCCATGTGGACGGCACTGGTATTATATGCTGTGTGGTTGGCATTGGAATTATATGCCATGTGGACGCCACTGGTATTACACGCTGTGTGGATGGTGCTGGAATTAAACACCATGTGGACAGCACTGGTGTTACATGCTGTGTGAATGGCACTGGTACTATACACCATGTGGACAGCCCTGGTATTACATGCTGTGTGGATGGCACTGGTATTATACACCATGGGGACAGCACTGGTATTACATGTTGTTTTATTTTCACTGGTTCGGCTCCCATTTTACTTCTTGCTCCCCTTTGCACCCCAAGCATTCTGTGTTTGTTGACATAAAACGTCCTTTCACGGCCAAATGCATAATTATCTTTTGTGCTCTTGCTATGCTTTTTCTCCTTGTTGTTCATGGTCTCCTCATATCAGCAAATCCAGATTAAGCACAAAGAGTATTACAGGAAAACATTTTTCAGAAGATCAAAGTGTTTCAGATGCAGAACATCATTAAGATAAGGTATGTGTTAAATCACAGCAACGAGCCTTACTGAGCTTTTTCCCATTATGACCTGGGGCTAGAGATTATCAAAGGAAAACATCAGCTGCACGACTCGATCAGCCAATAAAATAGCACCTACCTGACCTCCTAATGAACTTGGGCTGGACCAGTTATCCAGAGATTCACCAAAGAACAGAATCAGGGTTATTAAATGTCCAGAGAGGAAGAAAATTATATCTGAAGGCCTACCCCTTTCTTATAAATCTGACTCTCCTTTAATTAGGGTGAAAGAAACTTAGCAAAGCTGAAGCCCAGCTCTTCAGAAATAGAATAGCCCACTTCCTCAATAATGTCATCCGTAGCTTGATTTAAACTTCTATTCCTGAATCAACACAAAACAATGCAATATAATGCAGAAATAACCTGACAACCCTACCATGTCAACTACCTTTTCCCTCCAAGTAGATTTAACCTTCATCTTGAGGTGAATTTAAAATATTTTCTCTCCTAGTGTTGGTAAGAAATGTTTCACCCAGAATTGAATTATCTGTTGCCTGGTTTTTCTGCCAAACCAACTAACCAAAGGAGATGAAACTTTCAGTCCTCTTTTAAACTTAATTCTTTTTTCTTCGTCCAGTTCCGGAAAAATAAAATAAGAGTTCATGGAGGTTAGTCAGGATGCTAGAGATTATATTATGGATGCCAAACAGATCAATAACAGGGCCACAGAACAGTTCACTCCAGCAGCAAGAACACATATTTTAGCGAATGTGTACTAATGTGTACTTATTCAACCACTATTTTGCACTATTTTGCTGCCATGTTTATAGATGACCTACTCTCATAAATGGACTGGAAGGCAGAAAAGAGAGAGAAGGACTGCAGAAGAGAGAAGAAAGACCCTGGGAATTACTGAGGTGGAGTGGTGGATGATCAAGATGATAACATGGGAGGGAGAGCATCCTCTATCCAGCCATCATACATCCTTCCATCACCAATCTACTTATCCTGTATATCAGGAGTTTTCAGTCTCTCAAACCAGAAACCCCCAAATTAATGCAGACCAGAGCTAGGGACCCTCATCACAATTGATTAATTAAGATGAGTAACTATGGACTGGGGGTGGGGTTGTTTGACATCAATACAGCTTTTTGTATATTTTTGAGTCTGGATGGTCAGTCTCCCTTCAATATTTTTTGCAGTGCCTAAATCTAATAATCTACCGGTACTTACTAAATGTCTCTGGGAACCTCCTACGATTAGCTTCACAGATCCCCAAGGAATGACAGAGTGCCCTATGGTATTGTTAGGGGGCTAGACCCTATTCTAGGAGGCATGAGGTAGAAGGCAGAGGTGCACCCTCAATGAGATGCCAGCCCTCTACTGGGCACACATTCACAAACCTCGGTAGAAGCCCACAGAGACTTCATACACAAACGGAGGTCTGGGGGGTACAGCTCTGTCCACTCAGTCACTGTGCTGCCCTGGAATGAGAGAGTCATCTATCATGAATTACCATTTGAACTACAGAGAATGGAGCTCAGCTTAAAGGGTGGAAAGTGACAGTGCTGGGGCCCTGGATGGCAGTTCAGAGGAGTAACCATGGATACAGAGAAGCACACAACTCAAGAACAACAAAGAAGGTGGAGTGGGTGGCTGAAGAAGAGGACTGTCTGGATGAGAGCTCTGGTACCACATTGATCATAACCGTAGACCTGGCTTGCATAATTTGCTCACCCAGGAGACATCATTATGTGGTATATGTTAATGGCCTCTGTTCTACCATCAGGCCATAATATAAAAATAAAACAGGTTCCCAGATGTTGTACTTTCAATTTATATTTAGTAATGAAGGAAAACTCTTCAGGTGAGCAATTATAAATGAAATGACAAACAAAACAAGAAAATGGCCAGAACCCTGATCACAGTCCTAGTCTCATACATAGTGGAGTGGATGCAATACCAAAAATAACACAGTTTCTTGTATGCTACAGACAACCAATTGCTTTTGCTGGTGCCAGTTTTGGCCCTGCCCACAGACAGATCTTCCCTCCAATCCAGGGGTGGCCAATCTTATGCGCAAAGAGCCGGTGTATATGCAGGTTTTTGCTGCAACTCTAATTAGGTCACTAATTAGAGGACTGATTGGCTGAAGAGTCCTCACACATGGGTTTGAACAGCTGACCTAAAGGTTACCCCCAAAACCTGCATACACACTGGCCCTTTGCGGATAAGGTTGGCCACCCCTGCTCCAATCCATTGGGGCCACATGCAGTAAATTGGTGTGTTTGACTTGGGCTTAGGTCTGTCTGCAGCTGACGTGACATGGAGCGAGATCTGCCGGCGGCTGCAGGGGTAGAGTATAAACTGACTGCAGCCAAGTCGGACAACCTCTACTCCTCGTAGTGCGAGACCTGACTGCAGTGGCGGCACTGCCAGAAGGGTGTAGATAAATCTATACAAATATCACCTGCATGCACATTACTTCTTTTACAATAACCAACTTCTCATCCAAACTGTTAGCAGTGGAAAAAAATAAACTATTGCATATATTGGCCCTGTGTAAAAAGATAGCTGCCAGGAAAAAGATCAAATACACGTATTTCATGGATTCAAAGTTTTTATTGTCATGTAAAGAATACAATGCAATTCTTACTTGAATGCCTTCTTCACAGACTAGACTATTAAACAAATAAAGCAGCGCAACATTACAGTACCTAACAATAAATAAACCACTAACTTACATGTACTATTAGAGCATTTATTTTATTTGTTCTCGGTGCTTTAAGTGATTTTCAGGAGAAATAGCAGATAATAGCAACGGAACTGCCTGGGATACAAACGTTATGTGTGTAACTAAACCCTTCAGCCAATAAGGGCAAAGTTGTGTCGTCACGGAGGTGGTCCCAGTTTATTCAGCCGGCTGAGAGGTGCTGCGAGGTTTTTGTACCATGTGACATGGTGATGCATGGTGACGTTTTGCAGCTTAAGTCGGACAAAAGAATCTAACCGCGATGCATTGCCTCAGGACCAGAATGCATTGCTTTAAGCGGCTGCATGAAGTCAAATGCACCCAATGGCAGGAAAAGAAAGGCCCTGTCCAACGGCCACCCTGCCTCTATTACCACCACCTAAACAGCCTCCTTCAGAGTTTAGTAATCAGACATTTTCTGAGGTTAACTAAGACCCCATAGCATCTTTTATAGACAAGGGACTATTTCCTGTTTATACATATGTTTCCCTTATTAAATTGACAGACAGTCTATTCATGTATCAACATTCATTTCTGAGCAGCATATCCAGAAATCTGAACACCATTACACTTAAAACACTGAGCCAAGGAAAAACATTTTACCCCGGCAGGTGAGAGGGCAGCTAAAGTCTAAATTACTCTAATCAGGCATGAGCGGCAGGAAGGAAAGAGCAGAGGCTGACTTCCTTCATATTGTTTCTGCATTCATAAATGAACATATAATTCCTGGAAGCAGCAAGTGAATGATTACAAAGATTCATATCCATATCTCATATTACGAAAATGTACAATCTTTAGGCAGAGACCCTCACACTGCCTGAATACAAAAATATATTTCAGTATAAACTAGCATGAAAATTAGTGTTTTCCATCCATCTGTTTTCCATTCCCTCTTGTTCTATGCAGGGTCACAGGGGTCTGGAGTCTGTCCCAGAAGCTACAGGCACAACGCAGGGAACAACCTAACGCTGGGCACAGACAAACCATTCACACCAGTGGTGGATAGAGATTTTTATAATGGGTGAAGCACTGTGTGGAGAGTTGGCAGTATGAGTATGACCAAATAAGGTCATTTTTTCTTATTTTAGTCAGTCAGCTACTTCTGTGTAAATTCTGCTCTCCTTCATGTAAGCACTTCTTTAGAATGAAGTCAACATTAGCTGCACTCTGCCATGTTGATTCAATGCCTCTAGCTCATCTTGAACACAGGCAGCTTAGTTAGTAAGCTTGTGGGTGTCTATGAGTGTATTCATCCTGTTTAACATATACGTTTGTTGTCTAAAGCAACTTCTGTGAAATGATCATCACTGTAGTTCATTTAGTAAGACAGATTACACTTTTAATCACAAATACAATGAATTCAATTCTTCCCATGTAGTCTTAGAGGAATTGCTTGGGATTCATACCCATGTACACTTTGGCAACACCAGTTCACCTTACCGTGTTTTTGGGGTGTGGGGGGAGACCGGAGAATCCAGAGGAAACTCCACTATGACATGGGAAGGTAATGCAATCTCCATACACATGGAACCAGAGACAAAAACCCCAGTCCCAATGGTGTGAGGCTGCAGTACTAACCACTGCCGCCCTGGTTCCAGTCTGATACTGTGACTTTGCTTTGGAAGCGCGGAGGGAAATATGTACATACCTACATGCGTACATAAATACATAAAATATAAGTGCTAAACACACTTACCATGGTGCATTGAAAGTAGGCAATGAGAGATAATCACTTGCCTGCAGCGCATTTTTGAAATCAGTTATTGGTTTAACCAGCTCTTGGGTTTTAGATAAAAGGGTCTGTTCTTCACCAAGACGTATGAATTATGTTTCTGTCTGTTCAATATACAATACACAGCACTAATAGTGGATAATCCTGCCTATTTAAAGCTATTCATAGAGACTGTGTTAAAGCTTTGAGAATCTGTATATTTTGTTGCTTTTTGTCATATATTATAGGAATTAATCAATAAATCGACAGAAAAAACCTTAAGATCTTAATTAGCTACATACTCCTGTTGAATGTTTTATTTGATATCCAATAAATGGATTGATTCTGACAAAATACAAATAAGTTTTCTTATGCTGCACACTATAAACATCATGAAGTATAATCATTTAAGCACACATAAACACCAAGGAAATCACACTGGAAATAGATATTATCTTGATTTATTTTCTATACAACTTTCTGCCAGGACAGTTTTCAGTATCATATATTTCTGTATAGTATTGTTGCGTGTATACTCTCACATATATTTTATAGCTAATTTCTTAACTGGCTTTTTGTCCAGAGTGACCTACAATGCCATGCATTTATATAGCTCAAAATTTTACTGCAGAGATTCAGGCTAAGTACCAGCATCATGTTTCATCAGTGAACGACCTTGGGGTACATGAGCAGGAAACCATCTGGTTACCAGTTTGTGTGCCCATTCTGCAAAATACACTGCTGATCTGCTCATATACATTCCCACAGAACACCACTGATCTGCTCATATACATTCCCCCAAACACACTGCTGATCTGTTCAATATACAGTCTGCACAATACACTGCTGATCTGTTCATATACAGTTTGCACAATACACTGCTGATCTGTTCATATACAGTCCCCACAATACAGTTGATCTGTTCATAAATATTCCCATGTCAGGGTCAGCTCCTGTTGTTCCACTCTGTGTCCTTTCCCCGTTTGGCCAGCAGGCGTTGCTGGTCATCCCATCCCTCGTGTTGTCTTCATGTTTTCCTGTGTTTCCTGGTGGCAGCATGGCTCAACTCGTTGAATGCAGTTGTTTACGAACATTTCTGTCTTGTGTTTGAATCCCGCTTCCTCTTTTTGTATTTTGTTCCTAGGGTTTCTTTGGTATCAGTTTTAGTCCTGGGATTTTGTATTCGGTTTTGGTTTCTTGCTTTGAGCCTTAATTGTATTTTATCAGTTTTTGTTATTCCCAGTGTTAGATTCTGTTTTCCCTATTTCTTGGTTACTTCTTAGTTTTCCTGTTTAGTTCCCTGAAGTTAATTAGGTTCACCTGTAACCTGTTTCCCCAACCCTTGTTGATTGATCTCACTTGCCCGTTGTTAGTCTTGTTACCCCTCTGTATTTAAGTCCCTGTCTCTGTTCAGTTCCATAGTGGTTCGTCGTGATTGTTTGTTTGATGTTTGTCGTGGATGGTCTTTCTGATTCCCTGCCTGTTTCCCCGTGTAGTTAGTTTCCCTTTGTAGATCAGTTTTGTTAGTTATTTTATACCCTTTTAGTTTCGACCCTTTGTGGTCTGATTTTGTTTTGTAGTGTTTCCCAGTGGTTTTTGTTTAATAAACCCCTGTCTGGTGAGCCGCAAGTTGGTCATCCACATTTTCTGTTCTATCTGCAACATGCTTCGCCATCGCACCAAATCCGCCTGGGTCCTTAACATCCCAACAATACAATAATGACCTGTTTATATACATTTCCCACAATACAATACTTATCTATTCATATGTATTTAAATGAGACCTGGAAATTATTTTATAACAACTATCAGAAAGCCAATACACAGTATATGCTCCGTATAAAAAAGCTTGTTTGACCTTGAATGTATAGTTTGTTCTTTGTCCTGTAGTCATTCAGTTAAGCCCTGAATGGCTTTCCTTTGTGAATGCACAAAAGGTATACTTCTTACACATGTGTTTTAGGGTGTGTATCCCTATAAAAGAGCACAGTGTCTGAATGCGATGCCACGTCACAGCTTGACATTCCCTAAAATGTGCAGCTTCACGCATCATGTTTTTTTTTGCTAATATTGACTATTAAAATGCGATAAAAGCTATTATTCAAAATTCAGAAGCCACAATGCATAATGCATGTATAGCATTTCTAACATCCAGAATAACAGAGGCCTCTCTAACTAAGCACACCAATTCCCATGAAGAAAGAGCTATCAGAATTTTTGCATCTGTGATGAAAAATCATATTTGATTGTTTTGCCCTGAAAGTCTACCTCCATATCACACTCATTATTTTCAATAGATAATTTTCTCCATTAGAATAATATCACAAAGGCTGCCCCCCATGGATGAGGAACACAGCTGAGGTGTAGCCCCCAACCCCCCACCCCTGGCCTTCTGTGGGATCATCGTCAGCAACGGGGCCTTGCTCTCCCCCCTCAAACCCCAGACATGCATCACAGAGGAAGAGCCACTGCTGCCTCGCCGTCTCACTTATCCTTTTCACAGCCGGCTGATCAGACTAAATGAATGTCAGTTCATGTTTATCATTTACTCTCAGGTGTGATGTTATGCCGCTGAATCGTGACTCCTGCATCTCTCCAAACCAGAACGACCCGTTCATCTCACGCTCCAGGTCACGGAGATTCAGTTTTATGTTTGTTTTCTTCTAGATGATGTTAGTTAATGAGCCCCCCTGCACTTACAATGCATCTGCAATGCGAGACAGTCATCTGTATGGGAGCCTAAATGTGATTTACAGCTCTGCTTTGAGGACTAACCAGAAAATAACATTTTAGTGCTAGTTTTCCTTTATCTTGTCCATACAAACCACATAGAAATACAAAGCAAACACAGTGCAGTTCATTTCCATAGCTGTGACGTTCCTGGGGAAAAGGTGTGCCTTTATGAAAAACAAACATGCCGACCATAAGGAAAGATCTGAAAGCTACGGCGGTACATTGGTCAGCACATGGCCTCCTCAGGACTCCCACACGCCAGCCCAGATATACACAGAAGGTGGGTGTCATGCCCCGATCATGCCGATCCTCTTGTGTGCCACGCCCCCTCATCTACCCCATGTGGAGTTCCCGTGTTACCAGTTGTTTCGAGTCATGTTGATTGCTGTTGTGTATTTAAGTCTGCGTTAAAGTATGCTTCCCCAGTCCGGTCATTGATGTCGTTTTGGTGACCACGAGTGTATCTATTCAGAATAAACCCCATGTTCACCCGATTTCCCAGACTTGTGTGATGCTTTCCCGATCCGTGCCAGCGTATACAAGACAGAATGACTGGACTCGACAAGAAAATGCCTCGTCTGACGGAGGAAGAATACCTCAGCCTTACAGACGAGTCATTTACTGGCTCGGACGGCCCTAGGTCTAGAGCCCTGGCAGTGCAGGAGAGAGACATCCTGGAGGAGATCTCCCCATCAGAAGACCCGCACCGCACTGAAGAGGTGCAGCAAATTGTGGTACGGCTGAGACGCAAGGTGGCGGAATCGATGATGAGGCAGGTAGCCCTGGACTGTGGACTGCCTTATGGTCCACTGGCAGAACTGCCAGAAGTGACCCCGGCTTCAACGGAAACCACTAGCAGGAAAAAAAAGAGGAGAGACCGCAGACAGGAGGACACACAGGGTGTCCTGCTGCGGTCCATATCGGTCTCTGCTTGCTCCCATGTGGAGAATCGGGGAGATCCCCACCCAATCCTCAATCCGGTAGTGTTTGCCTCGTCGGTGCCCACAGCTTGCGCAGCCACAGTCCCCGAAGCTTGCGCTGCAGCCGCTTCCCCCGAGTCTGTGCCCGAAGCTGTGGCGTCTGCTACGGAGGCGCAAACCCCAGCTACACCGGCACCCGAGGCGCAACCCCTGGCCATGCCAGCACCCGAGGCGCAACCCCCAGTTCCTGATTCCCCAGTTCCTGAACCAGTCCCGGCAGTTCCTGATTCCCCAGTTCCTGTTCCAGTCCCGGCAGTTCCTGATTTCCCGGTTTCTGATCCAGTCCTGGCAGTTCCTGTACCCGAGGAGGTCCCCGATCACCTGATCACCGGTCCTCCCCCCTCATTAGAGGAGAAGGAGGAATTCGAGTGGGACCCCTCGGGGATTACCCTGACTCCAGCCCCTATGAACCCCTCCCGAACAGCACCCCAAGATCCACCCCATCTCAAATCCCGGCCAGGACCCCGTCTCTTCTTCTCTCTCCTCGCCTCCTCTGGTGTCCCCTCCGCTTTCCTTCTCGCCTCCTCCGGCGGTTCCTCTGCCTTCCTCCTCGCCCCCTCTGGTGTCCCCTCTGCTTCCTGCCTCTCAGTCGCTGAGGGTCCCTCCAGATCTGGCCTTGCGATCACCTGTGGCCCCTGCTGCTCCTGCCTTCCGCCCTCCAGGGTTCCCTTTGGCTCCCTGGTTCCCCCTGCCCTCTGCCTCTTTGCCCCCTGTGTTTGCTCCTCATCTCTATGTTCAGCTTTCGTTCCCTCCTGGTGTCCCTTCCTTTCGTCGGTGTGCCTCCTGCTGTTGTTCCTCCGTTGTACCTTTCCTTGGTGTCATTCGGTCTCCTGTTTTCATTGTTGGTGCCCATGTTTGTCTCCGTGTTTGTTCAGCCGCTGTCCTGCTTGTCCCTGGTGCCGTTCTTGTTCCCGTTGGTTCGTTAATGTTTTGCTTTTGTTTCCCCTGCTGCTGTCATGTCATGCCCTAAGTCCTGTCGCATCCCCTGTGTTGCCCCTTCGGTCCCTTCAGGCACACCTCAATGCCCCAATCGTACCGATCCTCCTGTGTGTCACACCCCCTCATCTACACTGTGTAGTTGTTACCAGCATGTTACCAGCTGTTTCGAGTCATTTTGATATTTTGATTACTGTTGTGTATTTAAGTCTGCGTTAGAGAATGTTTCCCCAGTCCGGTCATTAGCATCATTTTGTGTCCCCGAGTGTATCGATTCAGAATAAACCCCATGGTCACACGATTTCCACAGCTCGTATGCTGCTTCCCCACTCCGTGCCAGCGTATCCAAGAAAATCTGGCTTACTGACATCAGCCGCCATGTCCACTGATAAATGATTGCACGTTACGCCACATCTCACACCATCCACCTTTCCAGAGCACAACCACAGGGCCAAAGGAGCAGAAAATCAAACGCTGTTAGGAAAAGAGTGAAGCCTTGTTTAATTAATTACTGTTGGTACATTTTGATCTGAAAAGGCATATTCATAATTAAACAAAGCAGTTTAATAATTCATAATATGTGTATTAGGATAGTGGACAGAATGATGGGATATTTCTGAATGATACATAAAGATCGTCAGTGTATTGCAGTGACTGTAAACAAAAACAGCAACAATTGATATTAAAATATCTATTAACTGAACACACTGTCAAATATTTACCTCAATTTAATGTGTTTGAGACAGTTAAATTATCAGCTGAAATGATCCCCCACCATTGGAGGATGTGTGGATATTGACATAGGGTCTTTCCAGGCCGTCTCGCATGGGCCGGGAGGGCGGTCCAGCAAGTCGTGATGATTAAGGTGCTCTACACTACAGGGGATCCATTCAGGCATTCTGAGTGCAAGAGCCGGTATATAAATACAATTAAGTGAAATGAAAAGGCAGACAGTTGGTTACGCATAACTAGAGACATAATTAGACATAAAATAGCAGTCTGCCAGGGCTCCAGCTTCTAAATTACTGCGAAGCTAAAAATATGACACTTCTTCTGTTCCCCTTCTTGTTTACCACCGTACTGGTAAAGACAAATGCGGCTTTGTTCCAGACTCATCTTTAGGCAAGGGCTGGCATACCGGCCTCGAGTCCATGCCGCCTGGGGGACAGTGTGTCCAGGCGCTGGCAGCTCAGCACTGGCCGACAGGGACCACTTTCAATAGCACTCTGCCTAAGCACCGGAAGGCGCCAGTTGCTCATATCCCAGAATGCCAGTTTTCATGATACACACCCTTCCTTTTCTGAATGGATGGAAGTGTATGATTCACAATGACACATTCGCAATGTCTCAGCATGTAGATTCACTATATATTACTTTTACGTATATTCAACATTTTAATACAGATGCACAGTACGTCTTTAGATATGTATTTATTAGTGTAAATGTGATATAATTGATCCTAAAATGATCATTAAATACAGTCTTATTAACAAATGACACACATTTTAAATTGCCGTCTCATTATTGAATGCATGTTTTAAGCAATCAAGGCCTTTTATGAAAAAAGCATTTAAACTCTTATGTTTAGTAATTAGTAGAACCTCTTTTAAAGGCCTCAACCAAAGGCTTATTGTAGCTGCTGATCAGACCTTACTGACATTTTGGCTAATTTTTCTTCACAAAACGGGAATTAGCAGCAATTACTGTTTTCCAAACTTTCTGGCTTTTGCTGTGCTGAAGATGTTGGTCCCTGTACACCCAGAGGTTTCCTGAAGATCCAGCTCTTCTGGAAGACAGGCCCACTTGGGAATGTGGCTCAAACATCCCTGAATATTTGCCCTAAGGCCATGACCTGGCAGCACACAGCCTGAGCCTGAACATCAACAACGCCCATCCAGATGATGGCAGTGCAGCCAGAAAAACTCCTGTTCCTGGAGTAGGTGATCTGTCCTGAATGATATCTGTTTCTCTGACAGTCTAAGGGCAGATCCTAGAGAACCCAGCCCATCTTCTCGCCCTACCTTGGGTGGATCAGGTGATAACACAGAAGGACGGGCCTTATCCAGGGTGTGGGAAATAGGAATTGTGAAAGGGTTGTTTCAGTGTGTTTTGACTGGCTACGTGCCTGACGGAAGCCTTGAGAAAGTCAGGTAGGATTGAGGAACAGCATGTAAATACACTAAGCGAGCCTAGAGGCATGATACACTCATCGCGTTTTCGCTTTTCTACACTCTGAAAGCCACAGCAAAGCATTTGTGTCAATCCCTATGAGGTCATCACTCAACCACTCAACTAAAACATATTTTTACATCAATCTAGACCCTGAAACCTCAGTCACAGGCCTGCATGATCCTTACAAATTCACTCATTCGCACATAGACCTACCACCCGTATGTAAACCTCACTGATAACATTGAGTTTATGATGTGTATACAGATTCCTGAAACATTCACTTCAGTCACTTTACAGAGCTTAAGACGCACACAGGGAAAGTGCGTATTTCACAACTGAATCACAAACTATGAATGCGGGTGATGACATCAAGACTTGTGTCACACCCTAATGTGCCATTTGTCATCTTTTTTGTCAGCAGGTGAATATATCACAGAAAAGTGTGGCTGGATTTGGCCGGAAAGCCATGCCAGTCATAAGCCAATGTCCCAACGGCACGAAGGTCTGGCTTCCTGCCACATCCCAGTCCCTTTATTCACACCTCATTTGCTTCTCCAGGCATGTGTTTTTCTCATGAGGTAAAGCTCGTTTGTGGCCTGGAAGATTGCAGGAGACTTAACACAAAGTCAAACTTTACATAGCAGCCAGATATTTGTTTAATAATGTTATATCCAGAGTGACCCGGAGAAGGTTATACCATTTTCAACACATCTTGCTTATGGGCAGTGGTGGCTTAATGGGTAGGGAAGCGCACTTGTAATTGAAAGATTGCAGATTTGAATCCCCAACCAGCAAGGCACCACTGAAGTATCCTGAGCAAGGCACTGCTCTCTGGGTGCTGAATCAGCTGCCCCCTGCTATGTCACAAGGTGATATATGGGTTAAATGCAGAGGACACATTTTGTTGTTGTGGACTGTGGTGTGTCAACAATGACCACTGATCACCTAATTCTTATGTAGCTCAATTTTTTGCACAAGAAATGGTCAGTGTTTGAAATGAGGGGGATCTTTCAGGACTGGAGATCCCTGTCCTACACTTATGCAAACTTGTTGCACTTTCACATCATGGTGGGGTTTTGCCCACCAGGATCCCCCAAGAACTACGGGAAAGGTGAGTATCATAATGTGGAGTCCAGGGTCAGGGCTGACCTCCGAGGGTGTCCACAATCACTGCATCCCAAACTCTAATGACATACAGTGTGCTTCTTCAAGACAGCAAAGAGATCCACAAGGCAGAGGGAACGGAGAAAGGAAAGAGGTGATTTTCCTGACATCACCTTGACACAAACAGTTAGGTGAGCCAACATGCAAGAAGAACCCCTGGAGAGCCAAGCCATTGCTCCCAGACCCTCACCTTGAATGCTATTTAAATGTAACTGATGTCTAGAGCACACTGCAGACTGGCAGGGGTTTGGCATTGGAGGAGTCTACAGACATCAGAAGCCAGCCAATTTACACTAAATGCAGCACGTCTGACGGGAAAAAAGGTAACATGCAATTATTTATTAACAAAATCTGTGATTAATATACATCATCACACTAATTAGAATGACACTTAATTGTAATGCACATATAGTAGCAGGGGGTAGACTTAATTGTGAATAAGGGGAGAAGTGTGTGGAAGAAAGGAAGGAACCCTGGGTGGGTCCAGCATCCACAGGGCACTGGCTTTCTGGGGAGAAATGGGGAATGGTGTCACAGTGACTTACGGACAGTTTGTTATAAGTGAGCATGAGGTCACAGCTAGCCCAGTTCACACCTTCTCAGTCGAATGTGTGAGTCTCAGTGTGTGACGCCTGGTGTGAGAAGGACATGTTATACAGTAGAAATGAGAGCAACAATAACTGAACAAAGCAGACAGAATTACAAGCGGCATTTCTGCGAATGCTTTTTAGCATTATGGCATGGCTTAGCCCGTACACACCTGTACTTTTCACTTGTAAATTATAGTTCTTTGTGACGTCTTGGGTGGCATCAGATCCATCTGATGGAGCCTAATTCGTTCCCACTGCTAAGAAGCTTTTTCCCATTTCCAGTAACGAAGGAGTGATTGTTGAACCAAGTTCCCATGTTTTCTTTTCTGTATGTGTGCCTCATTTCCTCCTTGTGGGGATAAAAGATAACAGAAGGCAGCTGTTTTTATCAAAGACATAATACTGATCATTTATAAAACTGTAAAACCTGATTAGCTCTCCATTTATTTCTAATTTAAACTGATTTATACATGTTATAGTACAAAGTTATAATGCCGTTTTCCTGCAAATATCATAAGTTCCAGTTTCCTGTCCTAGTAATGAAACCACCTGCTGCTCCAGCGTCAGACCCATATCAGAGAAAGTGCTTCACGCTGCCAGCACAATGTTTCGTTCCACGCGTCCAGCTAGGCGAATAATCGGGGTCTCCTGTCACCCACTGTCAGCCGCCCCCCCCCAAAAACACCACAACAGCAGCTTTCATTTGGATTCCCCTGCACGCTGCGGGCTTGGAAATCGGAGGAGCCACCAACCTTGAGCACCTGGTATCTCCTCTCTCCCGGGGTGCTAAATGCCCCAGAGAGTGATCAATGCAATCCCTTTGCAGCAAAGATCAATGGGCCCCCTGTGTCAGGTCAGATGGTTATAGTCTTCTGTGACACGCAGCACTCCATGCTAAGCAGGCTAACCATAAGAGCAGGCCATAAAACTGGGCGCCAACCATGTGATCCTCTGCGTCTGCAGGCTTCCGGGGTTTAATCACTGTAGGCCTAAAGGCAGGTCTCATTATGCTGTGCAGGGTAGGATAGGGGAGAGGTTGTGGATGTTGCTGATGAATAATAAATGATCTTTTGAATGACCCCAGAAAATCGCAAATGGAGCAAACCAGCATCCCAGAATGGTCTCGGAGATTTTTAACACTTTGCTTTCCCTGAGCTACTAAAATGGCCAATCACATCCTGGCAGAGAGGGTTATGTTTCTGTAATAAGGGGCACATCTTCCCAGTTTAAGCATCACTAGGTGGAATAAGAAGGATGTATTTACTGTCAATACTTTGCAAAAAACAAACAAAAAAAGACAAAACGCATTTATGCAGTTACGTACTGCAAGCTCTGGTGGTATTCTAAACCCTGGGTTCCTTTAAATCTGAGCTAGATAAGATTTTAACAACTCTGAGCTATTAGTTAAGTTCTCCCCAAACG
>JAODKC010000016.1:19751062-19762018 GCA_026777985.1 Mormyrops attenuatus | reverse complement strand
ATTAGTTAAGTTCTCCCCAAACGAGCTTGATGGGCCGAATGGCCTCCTCTCGTTTGTAAATTTCTTATGTTCTTATTCCTTCACAGAAGTTAATAACCCATAACGAAGACCCCACAGTGAAGCCTGCGGCCCACCCCGCGGCCTAAGGCTGGAGCCCGGCCCAAAGCCATCCTGCAGTCTTCCTGTTTATCCAGTACAGGGTCATGGTGAGTGTGGATCCAAACCCAGGAAGGACAGGGCACCTTGTGCAGGATGGCAGCCCGGACATTCACAAGCACACAGTGAGAGTACAGCTTACTTAGGTACTTGTCTGTATGGACTATTGGAGGAACCCTGCAATACCTGAAGGAAATCCATACAATATGGGGAGAATACGAGAAGCCTATACACACTCAGAGCTGGGTGGGACAGGGGGGAGAATAGGGGCAGGGATAAGGCCTCCAATCTCAAAAGCATGAGGCTACAGTGCTGCCTACTGAGCCAAGCTGCCCCCCAGGTCGTTTGCTACAATATGTAATTCACAAAGGCCGAGTTATGGTCTGCATATTCCTGCACAGAAATACAAACAAAAACAGCACCAATAGGGATGATCATATTAACTCTGCTTGAATAAACATGAAGAAATAATTCTGAATTAATATACTAATGTATGTTCTCTTTTTGATAATTTGTGCACCTCCTAAAAGACCTAATTACTGGTGCCATCACAGAGACATCTGTGATGATGCAAGTCTGAGCCATGCTAGCATCCATTAACAGCTGGGGCCTGATGAGGCGGGAGCATGGTGGCTGGAAAGGACGGTGTGGCTGATCATGCGTACGCACCAGGGAGCAATAAAACCACAGCCTGAGGTGCCTCGCTGTTCCTCAGCCTTCCAGATGCGTCTACCTTGGAGCTAAAAACACGGTCATACATGATTATCCATCCGTATAGAACCTTCATATGATTGACTGGTGTGTAATCAGGGCTAAGCATCCAAAGTCTTCATAGCCACACAGCTAAACAATAGCATGGCTATAGAATTGTCAACCACCCGGAAACTGAAGTCACAAGTTGCATGTTTGCTATAAATCTGCGCCTGAGATGAAGCTGTCATCCAACTATACTGACAATCAGACTAAGCAAACAGTAGCTATATTCTTCCTCTGCGCCCCCCCAGGTCAGCAACAACCAGAAGCAGTTTAGGTTTTGAGTGCGAGTGCAGAACATGTATGGGTCTACGATGTGGAGCATGAATCATTGGTGGCTGTAAAAGAGGAAAGTGGCTGCACTTCCTGTTACGGGGATGAGTCAGGTGACCAGCTCTTCATTCACCTGTGGCCCATATGTCATGCGATGAAAACAGCCTTTTGTATTTTTTTGGGCCCCACAGCTAGACACTGCCATACTTCCTCAAACACTGCATTATGTCCCTGTGTTCCTCCCCACTGCCAAATCCGGATAGGCTATGTTTTATTTGGTTGTAACTCCTTTATTGTAAAGTCCCAAATCCCTAATAAAGTCTGTGTTCCACCCCCCCTCCCGTGTCACATGGGCAGGCCCACCATGTGTCTTGCTCGTTCCCAGGGACAAGACGATCTGGGCAGGTTGACACTCTATGGAAAGCATTGCCAAACAATTTAACTTGCCATTTTGACAGTTGACTGGGGGGAGAGGGGGGGGAGCTAAATATTACACTTCTGACTTTACCATGGCGTGACAGACCAAACCATTTTTTGCATTATAGGGAGGGAAAGTTAAATAGTTTTTGACTATTATGTCAAAGAAAATCAGGAAGATAATGCATAAGCTTTTATGTGATTCACAAATACTATATAAAGTTTTCACAAATATGTATTTTTGACCAACCATTCCAACAGATTATTTAAAGATTAGGCCTGGGGTCAACTGACCCAATTTTCCACCTGTCAACGGCCCTGCACTTGGATCGTCTGTTTGCCAACCCCACGAAAGCCACAGGCCTTTGCTTTTGTCACAGGCTCTAGATCAGATTCAGATCAGGTTGTGACATGAATTCCTTCTTCTTCCCTTCCTTTCTAAAGCAGTACTTTTACTTCCGCTATGTGCATCAGATGATCTACTGATAAAAAAGTGAATCATCAACCTTTCCACACTTTTCAGGTCAAAGCATGTTCTCCTCATGGTTTTACCTGCATCTTTCATGGCCTATATGCTACAACATACTGCTACTCACTCCCATGCTTGACATTATAGGTGTTCCAACCTGCATGATGTGTGCTGTAGATGCCACTCACGCTGCCTTTTGGTGGTCCTCATATAAAAATTGTAAAAGCCTTTTAGGAGGGCTTGCCCCTATAGGTCAGAAAACACATCTACGGCTAACCACGCAGAGTTGTTTTCCCCACTTTAGCCATAAATCTACTTCTCAGAGTGTCACTAGCCTGGCTTCTCCTGTTTGCTAGCGAGATGCATTTTGTGTCTGGTGAGGTTATAGAAACAGGAATGAGGAGAAAACTTAACTAAAGCTTAATATTCATGTTTTTATTTGCTTGATGGAAATCAGTAGCATTTGAAATAATTCTTATAAACTCTGGGCAGATTTGGACGGGAAACAGGATTGGCTCCTTGTAAATACACTTCTTGCAAATATACTTTCTGCCCAAATGTGTATCAGTGAAGCATAAGTTACTTCATGTTTAGTGAATATGTAGTTTAATTGTTTCCAAATGTTCTCCTTCTCTCGTGGCATGTGACCATCCTTTGTCTATTCAACTTCTGCTGGATCATCAAACTCATATTTCACAATCGTTTTCGTTGCCGTTGGCAACAGCAATGCTCCCCCGACGTCAGTTTCTCCTATAAAAGTAATGTTGGATAGGGTTACAGGTAGTTTCCAGGTAGCAGGAATGACATTTTTTAACAGGAATAATCTTGACAAGAGGCTGGTTTGCAGTAATAGTCTACAGCTCGGGACTCGGATGCCAGTATGACATCATTCACGACACAAAACAGTTTGATTAAACTTCCTGGAAATGCCTCACAGTACATACAATAGTGCCTGTCACTTCAGACACTTCCTCTTGAGGTTCCCGGCTATGTAGTATCCTATCCTGGTGAAGGTGCTACTGTCCAGACTGCATCCGTCAGAGGATATTCCTGGTGTATTTGGTTACATTAATAGCCATTGAGAGGACTGATCATCCAAAGTGGATTTCCTTGTTTTTCACAAAAGTCTTTTTGTTCTAGGAAATTCCACCAGTCAGCATATAACAATTGTACAATTATTCTTTTCACAGAAATTTCCCGCTGGCTGATGATAAATAGCAATTTAGCGAAGGCAGCTGTTGTTTCAGTTTGTTTCAGGGTCTTTAATATCAGATGCTTAAAAATCCACAAATTAATTCCAAAAGTAATAAACACAATAGCCCCACAAGCAGAGCTCAGACATGATGCTCACACGAATGAAGTTCCATTCATTAGCTCCTTAGCCAAATACCGCTTGTGATTTTATGTGTTCTGTGTCAGTGTGGTCTGGTGGTCCGCAAGCCCTTCGTCAGAGGGGTTGGCATGTCGAACGTGGAAGGCATCTATGTAACAGGGAACGTTCTCATAACTTTAGCCAATGTTATGTTACGGTCTTCTGAAAGTTGGCAGAGAATGTTCTTACTGTAACATTAATGGAATATCATTTCCATGTTTTACATCTTAACAGAGGTTCTGTTAACATAAATACAATAACATGATGCTTCATTAGATTATCTCGGCGAAGTCGAAAATTCCAAGGTGTGTGACCTCACATCTGAGCAGTCTCCCGTTGAGCTACACATCTGGGAACAAACATGGCGACCTCCATGAAGAGGCTTTTGTCGTTGTTGTCTGAGCACAAAAAGTTCATGGAAAGACAATTTTAAAGGTACATAAATTAGTTTAGAAGCGATATTCTTTTTTTTTTCCCAAGAGTCAAACAAGTCGACAACTTGCTGATGCTGCAGATTCATGAGTGTCATACATATTTATTTACAAATGCACCACCCAGCCTTGAACCAATGACCTTTGAAATTCAAAGTGACAGCATTATCCACTGCTCTGCCATGCCCTTGATTTGCGGTGGCGGCGGCGTTGTTGTTGTTGTTCTTGTTGTTGTTGTTGTGGGAACGTCAGGAGAACTGGACATTTTACCTTTTCCCTACCTAATCATAACATTTGCTAAACATGCCTGAAATGGAAAATTGTTAATACAGTTTGTGCTAATATCCCATAATCCCTCACACCATCTCAGTAGCCCATATTTGACCTCCCCACATCCTCATAGTACTTCATACATATCCTCCATATCCAAGTGTGTTCTCTCCCCAGGGAACACTCACCCAGCACTGAGAGGTTACTGCTAATTTTTACAAGGTTCAAAGTTTAAACTCCAAGGACCACAAGCACCTTGATCATTAAGAACATGGTCAGAGGAGGGGCTGTGCTTGAGCATCATTAAACAGGGAAGTCAGCCTGAACTGCTGTGGTCAAGCCTCCCCATTGGCATCATTACACCGGGGTGGCATCCAGATGCTGTTTCCTACATGACTAGCGAAGCCCTCCTCACAGAGCAAGCTGACATGTGGGCTACAATACAGCCTGATTTCTATAATGATATGATCATGGAGAGTCAAGCAAAGCCTCCACGATCACGATCTTCACAAACATTCGCTTAGGGCAAATTGTGTAAATGGATGGTAAGTGTACAAATACATGTACCGACAAATATATGGGACAGCGCCATCTGTTCTGGAAACACCTCTACTAACCTACACCACTTTATGCTTCTGAATGCTTTTAGTGTTGAAATTTCTCTGCTGATTTGAATGGTTGTTTTTTAGCTTCTTGCTTTGTTTGCAAGTGGATATGTAGCTCTTGTAGCTAATTCTACTTCTAATTGGGCATTCACTGAAGGCACAGCCTACCCGAGTCCCTGATAGCTCTATGCTTGTGCTACTACTGCCGTGCTTATATGTTGATTTGAAAGAAAGCATCTGCTAAATAAATAAATTAATGTAATTTATGAATACATAGAGCATGCTAATGTCATGTGTGAAGAATCTCTATCTGATTTTGAAGACCTCAAATCAGTTACCAAGTGCTAACCTGCCTCACTAATGCGGTTCTGATTGCTGTGACCAAAAAGCCTCGAGAGAAAAGGTTAGCTAATCAATAAAATTTGAAAGGCCAAAATAACAAGCAAACGGCTTAATTATCAGGCTTACTCTGCGACAAGTACTGGCTTAATTAACAGCGAGCGCTAGCTTAATCAACACTGAACACTGTCTTAATTAACAGTGAACACAGTTTCTAGAAATGGGTATTTTAAGGTAACACAAAATCAGCTCAAAAGGGTAAGGCACCAGTGTAATACAGGCGCAAGTATTACTCAGGGACTTGCATATTGCATTTCATTGTACCTACTGTTTACAAAGAAATAGGCATTCTATTCTATTGTATTCTATTCTATTCTACATATATGAAACATTAGGAGCCAATTAGGAGGGTCACTGTGGAATTCTGCCCCTGGTTTTGAGGTCTCCCACTTGTACCACCCAAACATAGTTCACTGAAAGGCGTATTACACACTTCATTGTTCTGCATTTGTGAGTCTTACTTTGTATTAGCAAAAGGGACAGAAATGTGTGATCTCAGAGTCTTAATGGAATATGTGAGGAGCACCCCACCCTTTTCATTTACAGTAACAGTCCCATCCCAAGGCCCCTATGTGACAAAATAACCCCAACAAACCAACCCTCATAAGATATATATGTGTCAAATCAAGCTATCCCTGATTCAAGGCACACGTTTGATAGAAAGAAAAACAGAAACACGGCAGCCTGAGGGACAAAAGCTACATCTGTAATGTTAAGGATGATAAAAGAAAGGAGATTTGGGGGGGGGCGTTAGGATAGTATGGGCTGCAGCTGCGTGTCAGACCACAGTTAATTAGCTTTTATGGAGAGTCTGCAGACCGTCACGCATGTCACACATGAGCAGCACCTCCCCGCATCTGCCAGAGAGCAGCAGCACCGTGTAAGGGGACTCCTGCCTGCCATCTTCCAGCTCATTCTATAATGGGACTCTGCGGCCAAGATCAACACCTTACTTTGTGATTGGATCTAATTACCTGTGGGGTCAGACATTCCCACACCAGCTTTGCAAACACAGATTTTACTACAATACTCCTTTGTCCCTCTTTTGGAAGATGACATTCCTCTCTTCCGTCATGAAGAACTGGAGGTTTGTATGGATGCAGTCACATGGAAGTAAGTGTTTGTGGAGAAGCTGTCTGTCATTACCTCTGTCTCATCTCTGGGGCTTCACAACCACTTGGCTATGTTGCTGTAATTATAGCCTCAACCAGCACAATCCTCCCATAATCACCTTCTTAGACTGCATAAACAGGAGTGATCTGTACAATAGACAATGGAAATTATTTTGGACTATTCATGCCTAAGCTGCCCTAGCAGACAATGAAAGGGAAAGTAGCAGCTGAAATCCTGGACCCAGTTAGCTAAAAATAATCGTTCCATTATCTTACTGGTCTCATTTCATGGGTTCAGCATAAAAATGTGTAAAATGATGTAACAAGGAGGTAGGAAGACATCTTAGTCGTTGCATCTCACCTAAGCGTCTGATTAATGATTAATGCTCGCAAAATGTGCTCTTCCCTCATGTTTTGCACAAAGGATTCGGCCATGAAACTCACCATTATTTTGGCACCCAAGCAGAAGTGCCTATCCCTCTTGGAAGAGCAGGTTATCTCGCCTGAACTCAGCATGTTCAGCCAGCTCTGTGAGAGGTACAGGCCAGTCCAGGTTACCAACATGATCCAGTCCCTAATTCTGTCTTTAAGCCCAATTTGTCGGTTTTCTCCCACAAACCAATGGAGGCACACTGATGAATTGAGATCTCCACTGTTCTCTCAGAAGGACAAGCAGCCAGAGCACCTTGCTTATGTTCCAAACAACTTGATTTCAATTGCAATCAGCAAAGGTCATAATAATTAAGCACCTGATTCGGCAGATTGCAACAGGAAAGGTAAATTTCAGGTACAAGTCCATATAATGTCCATATTAATGTGAATATATTTTCCATAATGTCCACACTAATGTTCAAAATACTATGTATATGTATTTATGCATATTTTAATGCAGTTTCAAACTTCAGTGCCCACTTCACAGACAATGTAACTTCTTATGTGACATGTGGATAGTCATCTAATCATTGAAGGTTTATTACAGATCTCCAGAAAATGATTCTGTCATTATGATAGAACAGTATAAAAAATAATGATATTTATTGGCCTTTCTCAGCTTCCTTATATAATAGGATTGAAAGAATCAAATACAATCACAGCAAGTGGCATGCATGGTGTTAAAGGGTGGGGTATACCAGGGGGGCAGTCATGTGACTTATTTATTATGTAATTTATGCAGAGTTTTACTTATTCTTTTCCTGTTCAAGTTCAGGTTTATTTCAATAGCATATTTAAAATAAACACAACAGGTTTAACCAAAGTGCTGAACAGCAGTAATAAAACTCCAATATTGCAGATAAATACAATTTCCCTATTCGCTGACATGAATATACTGTATATCTGTGTGTTTCTGTTTTTCTCTGCCTCAAGACCCTGAATCCCTGTTCTGACACCGGTTTCTATATTTTTGTTCCCGCCGCCCTGCTCCTTGTTAACGCGCTGGTGTGTGTGTTACTTTGACTGTATTCCCATCTAGCCCATGTCCGTCCCTGAAATGGGAAAACTCACAGATAAACCTGCTCTCATTGCCACATCCTCCGGTCACATGGTTTGGGTCTCTGCCCTGACGTAACCTGCTCTCACACACTTGAGTCACTGCAACAATTTGTTGTTATAACTTGTTAATGATTACTCCCGTTATGGCAATGTGACTGAATCATCACTGTTATCTTTGGTTTTCGTGAGCCTCCTTGTCTCCACCTCGTCATCATCAGGTCCCTGACACAGACCCACTACAGGCCTGACATGCTGCTTGATAAATATATACGGGCCTTTTCTTCTTTTGAACACGCTGCCCCCTCATATCTGGCATCCTGTCCTGGGCATACCCTTCGTGCAATAGGCTCCAGTCCCTCTGTCCCTCTGTTCTGGGTAAACATTTAGAGATTGCATTTCAATATTCAAAACAAATCATCCACAAAAAATCCCTGACAGCTACTTCAAGAAGTATAATGGTTATCATGCAAAACCTTTGACCAGCTGACCATTGACAGCAACTACAAAAGCTTAAACTGAATGCTGGATATTGACTGAAGTGATCTGGCTTTTGCAGTTACAGTAGCCTCCTACGTAGCACCCCTCAGTGGGCTGGGGTCAATTGACCACTCTGGCCTCTTCTTGTGCTTCTAGGTGCATTACGGGAATTTGGGAAAGGAATCTGCCAACAGCTGGATTGTGAACTCAATAAAATATGTCATTTTATTTTTATTTTCCAAAAGAAGAAGAACCTACATGGAATGTCTCTGTTCTATCCCAGTGTTTTATGGAGTTTATTTATAAGATAGTTTACTCTGATGACTGAGATGGTCTGTTTAATATATATTCACTGGCTTCTAGCATCATGGTCTCCAGGAGTCACACAGGCGCAGCTGTGGAAACGTTTTTGTACCTTTGAGCCCTGCAATACGCAGTCATACAAATAAGCATATGATTACACAGCCGTAAACTGTGTGAGTCATTCTGGATAAAAGCTGCTGTAGTTAAGGAGCCCATGTGAAAATGCAGACAGCACCTGGATGAGCCAACACACACTCCCAACCTGGGTGATGTGGTTCCCGAATGAGTTACCTAGCCTTAGGCTCTCCACACTAGGCTCTTTCCTGGAGATGGCAGGTTGGTCAGACTCACTTCCTGTGATCCAGGTGGGTCTCAAACACCCTTTCACACACCCACAGTACTGGTTCATTTGCCCTGACAATAAGGCTCCAAAACAGTTCTGACTGCATAAGTAATGAAAACCTTGATGCACAAAACCCACACATAAGAGAAGCATGCCCTTTAATAGTGAGACTTACATATAAACCTGGCCATTGTGCTGCAGAATAATTATGCATTTTAAACCAGAACCTGGGGGTGGCATGTGGTCACACCTCTGGGACCATGGTTCGAGTCTCTGCCCCGGCTCCATTTGTGTCCATTGAATTTGCATGTCCTTCCTGTGTTTCCGCAGGGATTCCTTGGGATTCCCTGGTTACCCCCCATAGTCCAAAAATATGCTAAGGTGAACTGGAGTTGCCAAATTGTCCATAGGTGTTACAGTAATGTGTGTGTGAATGCTGTGTGTTCCCAGCACTAAGCTGGTGTCCCACCCTGAGTTATTCCCTACATTCTGCCAATGGCTTTCCAGGATAGTCTCCAGACCCCTGTTTAGCAGGTATGGAAAATGGGTGGGAATCCAGAAACAGTATCAGTATGGAACCACACTTCTTCCCGTATGTTAAATGAATGTAATCTGTTTCCCGCGATATATAAATGTAATGTTTCTTTTATACTCACATGCAAGACTTTTAGGAGGCCCCATGTCGGAATGCATTACCTCATGTAAACTCCTGAGAAGGCCAGCAGCCCATTGGATGACGGGCATGTGAAGTCGTTCTTTCCGAAATACCATGGGTTGCAAAGGGGCAGTCCAAAAATGAGCACTGCCAGTTCACACGATGCTGAACATGGGAAAAGCAGCACTCAGGGAATTATGGGATAGCTCTGACACGGATGAGGTGCCTGTTTTCACTTGGGGCATAAATTATGTCCTCCCATTAGACTCAAAGAGCACCCGGAAAATACAGTATACTTTTAGTTATTTATATGTTTTCGTACATATATATATATATATATTTTTTTTTTTTTTTTTTTGAGAAAGCAGGGTCATACAGTGCCTGGAGCACCTGGGGGTTATGGGTTTTGCTTAAAGGCCCAACCGTGAAATCACACTACGAACCCTGGGATTTGAAGCAATTATCTTCTGAGGGTAGACACCATATACACACCCACTGAGCCACACAATGCCTAAAGAATTAATTCAGAAATTAAAGGCATAGAAACAAATATCACTTTTCCTATAATATTTGTCTTAAAAAGTTCTCGGTAACTGCAGTGCTTCAGTTATTGCATCAGTGGTGGTTATCCTTCCATCCATTTTGTAAAACCACTTGTCCTATTCAGGGTCATGGCGGAGGCAGGGAACAACCCAGAATGGGGACTTTCACACATGCACTCCTATGGGCAGTTTGGTGACTCCAATAAAACTCAGCAGGTTTCTGGACTGTGGAGGGAAACTGGAGTACTTGGAGGAAACCCCACAATGACACAGGGAGAACATGCATACTCTACATACATGGAGCCATGGCAGAGACTCGGATCCTAAGGGTGTGAGGCAACAGTGCTAACAATTGAGCCACCCCTATTAATAGTGGTTATGAAATAAATTGTAAAATAACAGAGAATAGTAATGGCAATGGTTAAAATGATACTGCACTTTACATCTCCAGCAGACTTATTAGGACACAGCTTCTCTGTTCAAAAGTACCTTTTTATTCAAGCTTCATTTTCTTTTAAATCAGTTCCATGCTTATACGAGTTTTACGAATGAGTCACACGAAAAGAAACATTACTCTTCATATATTACAGTTGTCAGGGTCAGCTCCTGTTGTCTCAGTCTTTCGTGTCTTTTCCCCGTTTGGCCAGCAGGCATCACTGGCCATCCTGTCCCTCCTGTCAGCCATTGTGTTTTCCCCTGCTCCCTGTCGGCCGCATGGCTGTACAAGTTGAGTGGGCGGCTGCCTGTGAACCCCTCTGTCTTGAATTTGAATCCTGCCTTCTCTGTTTTTGTATTTTGTTCCTAGTGTTTAATTTGTATCAGTTTAGTCCTGTGATTTGTATTCAGTTTTGGTTTCTTGCTTTGTGCCTTAGTTGTGTTTTACCGGTC
>JAODKC010000016.1:19735165-19750962 GCA_026777985.1 Mormyrops attenuatus | reverse complement strand
AAAGGCAAAACACATCAGTGGGCCACAGGGAACAACACAGATACACAAAACAGGCACAGGGAGACCAACTCAGACAAGCGACAAACCATAGGGAACGCAGACAGACACAAGGGAACCAAAAAAGGGAACACCGAACCCAGGGAAGGGGACAACGACGGAACAACATTAGGGAACCCACCCACAGGAGGCGCAAAGGGACCAAACGGGACCACACCAGGGAACATAGTCGCGGGGGGCACGAAGGGGCACGAAGGGGCACGGAGGTACGGAGGCAAAGGGTTGGGGGAAACGGGGAACCGGAGAGGATCCCGGCAGGCGAGGCATGGATGCCGCAGGGGCAGCAGGCGACCGTGAGGTCTGAACAGGAGGGACCCATGGGGAGCGTGAGGAAGGAGCTGAAGGGACTGACGAGGGGGCCAAGGAGGATGGCGACGGGGACATGAGCGGAGGGGAGGAGGGAGCAGCAGCTGCGGCGGGTGAAGGTACCACCGCCGCCGGCCTAGGCGCCAGCGACCGACGAGGCAAGGCCGAGGGCCCCGCAGGCGTCCGACGAGGCGTCAGAGGCGGGACCGGAGTCGGCCGCTGCGGCACTGCTGGCGGGACTGACGGGGAGCCCCGGGCTGAAGCTCGGGGGACCACTGGCGAACAGGGTACCAGGGCGGTCGAGACCCCACTCCGGCGCAGATGCCCTCTCCTTCTCCGGGAGACTGAGAGACGGGACCTCGACCGGGGCTTGTCCTTTTGGGGCGACTGTTGGGGAATTGCTGGGGAGGTCACCAAGGGAGGCCCCGGGAGAACCACGGGGGTGGTCACGGGGAGAACCACAGGGGACGACACAGGGGGAGCCACGGGGAGAGTCTCGGGGGAAACCACGGGGGCTATCAGAAGGATCCCCGAGGGGTCCCACTCCAGCTCCTCCTCTCCTATGGAGGGAGGGGCGTCGGTCCCGTCGTCCGGGACCTCCTTGGGGGCAGGGGCCGCTGGGCACGGCGAAGCTGCGGGCGCAGGGACCTCGGGCGCCAGAGCGGGGACCTCAGGGACCACGGGCGCCGGAGCAGGGACCTCGGGTGCCGGTGCAGAAACCCCGGGCGCCGGAGCAGAAACCTCTGGCACGGGGACCCAGGGCGCCGGAGCGGAAACTCTGGCGCCGGAGCAGGAACCTCGGGAGCAGGGGTCTCGGGTGCCAGGGCAGGAACCTCTGGGACCTCGGGGCCACTGTCGCAGGCACCGATGGCACAGGGGACCACCGGGGGCAGCGAGGCTGGCGCTGGGGGCAGCTCAGGCGAGCCAGGGCAGGCGACGGCCTTGGGCGGGGCCACGGGCTCAGCGGCGGCGACAGCAGCAGGCAGCTGCAGGGAGGCCGCGGGCTCAGAGAACACTGGGGGTGTCGTTGCCACGGGAGCGGGAACGATGGGCGCCGGGGCAGGAACCTCGGGAATAGGGACTCTGGAGGGGCCACAGGAACCGCGGGGGGACTCTGGAGGGGCCACAGGAACCGCGGGCACTGGGAGCTCGGGGGCAGCGGGCAGGGAGGCCGCGGGCCGAGCGGCGGCTGCTGCAGGCACTGGGAGCACTGGGGCCGGAGCTGCAGGCACTGGGAGCACTGGGGCCGGAGCTGCAGGCACTGGGAGCACTGGGGCCGGAGCTGCAGGCACTTTGTCAGTGGGCTTGGCCCCTTTAAGGAGCCGTGGAACCCGCAGAATAGCGTCCGTCATGGACCTGGCCCCTTTACGGGCCAGGCGTGTCCCAGAAAAGGGAAAGGCTATGAAGCCTGACAGCTGTGCAGCGGGCAGAAGGGCTTGGGACGGCCGCGCTTGCGAAACGGCGGGGACGCCAGGCGCATCCACCACTGGGTTGAGGAGCGGGAGGGGCTCCCCTTGGTGCACGGCATGGGAAACAGCTGGGCAGGCGGCAGACGCAGGCAGCAAAGCAGAGGGCGGACGAGCGGGGCGATCTGCTGGTATGAACACCGCCGGATCCAGGATAGGGAGGGAATCCTCCCGATACCTGGCAGGGGAAGCAGCGGAGACTGAAACCGCCCCCAGGGAGATCTCCGGGGGTTCCTCCAGCTTTCGCCGTCTCCGCCGACTTTTCCGCCGTGCAGCTGTCGGTGGCGGCTGGGATGCATCGGCCTGCTCCACCAGCAGACCCGAAGGAAGTCCGCTGTCCAGGGCAACCTGCCGCATCATACATTCGGCAGCTCCGGTGCGAAGCTGCCGCACGATCGTGCGCACTTCCCCGGCGAAGTGCGCGTTTTTAGGCAGGGACATCTCTTCCAGGAGGTCCCGGCCGCGGTGGGCTAGAGCCCGAAGTGCGGGATCATTCTGTACCTCGGGCTGACCTAGCCAGTAGATTACCTCGTCCGTCAGGTCTAGGTATTCCTCCTCCGACAGACGAGGCGAAGCTCTTCTTTGAGAGTCTGGTCATTCTGTCACGCTGTACTCGGGGAAGCATGAACAGAGAGCCGGGGATCGGGGAAAGCAGGGTTTATTTACAGGGTGAATACGCAGACACGCAGCGAACGAGGACGCAACAATACAATGACCGGACTGGGGAAACGAACGTAACGCGGACTTAAATACAAGATACTAATGACGGTAACAAGAAACAGCTGGTAAACACGGGGAATCCACACGAGGGCAACGAGTAGGTGGGGTCGACGAGGGGGCGGGACGAGCAGGGCAGGACAACTAGTCCTTGTTAATTGTTTTCACCTCTCTTGGTTATCCTTGTTAGCCTGTTGTATTTAAGTTCCTGATCCCATTCTGTTCCTGTTGGAGTCATTGATGTTGTATGCTGTGTTCTTTGTTGCCTAGTCCACCTAGACACTGCGCAGTGTTAGTTAATGCTCTGCAGGTTCTCTGGTGTCGCTGAGTTCTACATGATTTCCTGCTCAGTCAGATTGGGGCTAAATGCCTTCTTCTGCTGTCCAACAGTGATATTAAGATGTCAGCCATAGGATCTGACCCCACAACTTTCCGGAGATGGGCACGAATTCTTAACCTACTGAGCTAGACTCCACCCCACAATCTGAAGCTATTAAACATTACCATTTATTACAGTTATTATATTTTTTTGGACACAAGTTGTAGTTTTTCAAACCCTTAACCAGGGCTATATTTTGGGTGAAATGACTATCATTAGAACATTTCATATGACATTTCATATGTGATTATCTATTTGTGACATCACACTCCACAAACTGAACGTGATATTTATTATAATTTCGTTGGATCAGTATAAAAAGCTGTGAAGGCTCGCAGTCACAGTGCCTCCTATAGGTTCGCCCGGGCAACGAAAACATCCAAGTTGAAGATGTGAAACTGCTGGGCAGCCCATACCTGATTCCTCTTGCTTAGGAGTGGGAGGATCTAGCCAGGAGTGACGGCGAGGGAGGCGACTGATAGTGACCCCACCCATGACAGTTGGGATGGTTTATTTCACAGTTACGAAAACCCAGTCTTGCGTGTGCTAGTAAGTGATAACCTACGATGACCAAAAATCTTTATTTCTCTGCCCTGAATGTTAGCGGGACCCTCAGCGTGAAGCATTGAGGTTAATATACTGAAATGAGTATGCTGTGATTCAGCGATCAGTAAAGGGTAGATCGAGACATACTGCGAGCTAAGGGTTGTCTGTTAGCCCCACGGAGCAGTGCAGACCTGTAGGCTACAGAGTGCGGCTAATTGCGAGGGCGGAGTCTTTACACTTTCCCATCATAAAGACTGAGGGAACCGGGACAAGGAAGAAACGTGCTGGTGGGAGGAATGGAACCCAGGCGCTCCTTTGACACTTTTCATTTTTCACACGATTTGCTTTTTAGTGATTTAATAGACAAAGGCGGGATATGAGATATCTCTGATTAATAAAGACTTAATTGGTTTTAAAAAATTGGCCAAATTCAAACTGACTGTAAATCGGTGATTTCCCAAATGACTTGAAATAATCTCCCCCGTACGGTAAACACACGCCCACAATAATAAATCTGATTTCCAGAATGTAGCAACTCTGGTCTCTAACCACACCTGAAACAGCATGATCGCTACTTTACAAATTTAAACCATATAGCGTACATATCACATGAGTTATTTAAAACTCGTTACATGTGTTAATTGTTAATTCTTAAATGCCCTTAATGTTTTAAAACCTCACGCGTCACATCTGCTGCTTATGTGAAAAGGAAGTTATCGGTATTACATTACTGTGTGTATTATTATATCAATAATACGAATTTTGGACGAAAAAAATAAAATGTGTAAATTGACAACTGGAGATGCCGCTGCCATGTGGTCGCAGAGAGATTGAAGTAAATACTAAAGCATTTTTTAATTTTGAAAATGAAAACATAAAAACTTGCAGCCATTGCTCTGAAACTATTAAACATTAGAATGCGGGAAACAGTTGCTTTATTTAACTGGTTACATAGCATAGCTTCATTTAACAGGCAAATGCCGGTATACGTTTTGTCCATGTATGCAAACTAGGCGCTGCACCCCCTGCAGCATAAATGCGCCAGATTGCCGCTCGAAACCGAAACGTTCTCCGGAAATAAACGATAAATTATAATAGAAAACTACAATGCACAATACAAGTATAACCTTTAAGATGGGGATCCCGTTTTGTGATTCCGTTTTATCATAGGCCTACATGTTATAGTTTCCAGAAATTAGCACTAGTCAATGCCCATACGGTGCTGGTCTAAGTCATCATTAGCATTTCATCACTCTTTCTGCCTTAATTACCTTTGCTAAATTACGAAACTGTGTACGCTATGGTGAGTCGGACGCTCGGTGTTTGTCGTGTAACGATTAGGCTGTTTAAATCGCATATGCAATATCTCAGTTCACTTTGTTTAAACACATTGTAACTTTTTCGGTGAGTCAGCCATACTAACAGCTACACGGAGTTAGTGCAGAGAAGATACAGCGCAGGGAAGTGACAGTGGTCTTCCTCTGGCGTGAATCACACACACGGCAAACAGCCGACCGCCTCACCGATCAAACTCCCCACCTCGCCCATCTGTAACACACCCGGGAACTGATCGACTCGTCGCGATCCCCGACTCGGTACTTTGCCTCTGAGTCACAGCTGGGGATGGGACGGGCTGCCCCTTTGCCAGCGGGAGGATGGGCGTGTTTCTGCCTGACACGCTATACATCCGCTGGACGGGATCGGCAACTTTCACTACCTAATCCCGAGGCAGCCGAAGTAGGGCAGGCGAAGGAGACGGGGACAACGGAAAGGGGACAGGACGGTGCGGCTTTTGTGTAGCACAACTAGTTTATTCAGTTGTAGTTAGCCCGAGGTGATTTTAAGGGCTGATTTCTTTTAAATGAAAGCCGGAAACCTACGAATGTTTTTTAATGAAGCGGATATACTGCAAGGTAAGCGATCGTAATAACTGCAGTTGATTTATCTGTTTTTTATGTTGCGCTGTGCAAAGGAGTCCAATACATTGCTTATGGATTTGGAAAAGGTGCTTAAAAATATATTTATATAGATTCTTTTGGATTGCACGATGTAATCTATGAATGCAGTTTAACATTTCGAAAATAAGTTTGTGTTTGTTGCTTGGCAACAGCGTAGATAGTAATTTGTGGCGATTATTCCTTTTCTGCGTATATTTCACAGCAGTATGTTTTTATTCTTCCCAGAACTACACGTAAAGTGTATTTTTTGCAAAATAAGACTGGATTACAGGATTTGTGAAAATCAGCATTTTGATGCAGAAAATGAAATGTAATGCAATATAACAAATGGCACTGGTGTTACTATATCCCTTCACTGCATGTCAGGCTAGGGCTGCTAAAACGTAAAAATACAAGGTGCAGTTTACTACGGCTAGGTTTCGTGTTATTTATATTCATGGTCGTCATTCCTGTGCACATTTGATAAGCAAGGAATTTAAAAACAATTACCTCTGTGATTTGAATGTGATGCAAAGCAGTATGACTTTATTTTGTTTCTTTATAGCATATGCTTAAATTATATATAGCCTAGTATCTATACTTAGATGCATTTAAGTCTTATAGGCAATATTGATAATATGTTTCGGTTTAAAATATACGCCCGGGAATTTTTTATTATTATTATTATTATTATTATTATTATTATTATTTTAATGCGCCTCTTTAGTTTTCCCACATTATTAGGACTTCGTAGCAACTTTAACATCAGTTTCTTTGTCAGTAGGACTTCGCGCGTCCAGAGGGACCGCCACTAGCACTTCTGTCATTTCGTTTCTGGTCACTGCAGTTGTGCAGGTATCTTACGAACAACACGTTATCTCTCAGTTCTGTTACAAAGGCATCTACGCAATAGCCACAGCGCATGGGGCCGAACTCTAAAACAGTATGTTTCTTGACGTGAACGATAACAATTGTGTAATGCTTTGGCTTTGATTTTTCTTATGAATAAAGTGAAATTTAAAATGACGGATTTAAAGACTTTGTTGCACATGTTTTATCGAGGATTGTTCGTGCGTGAGCAATAGAAATGACTGGGACATTGCGCAATTCTTTTAATTTAAAATATTTCCGCCAAGGCTGTAATGCTCAAAATCATACATGTCACATTATTTTAATCACCATATACACAAACACTTTTTAAGTTCATAATATTGAATTGTATGCAGTCGAGAATATTCTTTATCGGCATCAAAAATAATGACAAATTGATCTCTCTACTAAGTACCACAGAGATATCAGGAAGCACATTTATTTGACCTAGTTTCTGTACAAACCTCAGCATTTTCATGACTTTTTTCTTTTCAGTGATTGGCTGAACCAAGTGGAGGCGGAGTCTGTAGGAAAGAAGCTTTTTCAGGCAGTTCAGGCAGACAGTTGTTCTCATGTGGAGCCTCATCCAATGTGGCGGATAGCTGGGACCACTTTGCCAGGCTGATATAGACCTAGCTGAGGACCTCCCTGATGGCAAGCCTATTGTTTGGGCTGCTTCTTTTCACAACATGGCCCCCATCTGTGCCGGCTCGTCCCCCCGGGGCCATAAACTCGCCGTCACCAATGCCGGATGGCGGCCAGCCTAATGGGACAAGACAGAGGCTCCCTCAGACCATCATCATCGGCGTGAGGAAGGGCGGCACACGGGCTCTCATCGAGATGCTGAGCCTTCACGGCGATGTCGTGGCGGCCCGCAACGAGGTGCACTTCTTTGACTGGGAGAGCAACTTCAAGAGGGGCCTGTCCTGGTACGTAAGCCAGATGCCTCTCTCCTTGCCTGGGCAGCTCACCGTGGAAAAGACGCCGGCCTACTTCACCTGCAGCCAGGTTCCGGAGAGGCTCCACTGCATGGACCCCAACGTGAAGCTTCTGCTCATCCTCAGGGACCCCACGGAGCGGGTCCTTTCGGACTACACACAGGTCTTCTACAACCGGCTCCAGAAACACAAGCAGTACCATCCCATTGAATCAGTGCTGCTAAAGGATGGAGAAATGAACCTGGACTACAAGGCCCTCAACCGGAGCTTGTACTACCTTCACATGCAGAACTGGCTGCAATACTTCCCTCTGGGGCACATCCACATCGTTGATGGTGACCGGCTCATTGAAGACCCCTTCCCCGAGATGAAGAAGGTGGAGAAGTTCCTCGGCTTGTCACCCCAGATCAATGCCTCAAACTTCTACTTCAACAAAACCAAGGGCTTCTTCTGCCTGCGGGACCACGGCCGGGAGCGGTGTCTGCACAGCTCAAAGGGGAGGGCCCATCCGGAGGTGTCCCGCCCCCTCTTGGACCAGCTGTACAGCTTCTTTCACGGACCCAACAGGAAGTTCTTCCAGCTTGTTGGAAGAACCTTCAACTGGAACGACAGGACCAGATTCCAGAAGTACCATCAGTAAATAAATGATGTACTCTGAATTAACTCATGTACAGCATAAAAAATGGCATATAAGCAAAATATATTTTTTTATGTTTCTGTTTTCTTATTCACTTGTGTCTCTACTGCTGTACATGTCACTGTGCCGTTTGGTGGCCAATTATCCCGTGACGCCGGGATGCATTCAGATCGCTCTTCTTCCTGGAAGCCAAAACGTGCCGGAGATTCGTGTAATGTTATCCTGCACAGTGGTCAGTGTTACGACGTGCATTACGACTGAAATATACCAATGTGATAGTCACACTCCAATGAAGAATCTGTACTGTTACATATAGACAGAATTCTTTTTGTTTTTTATGATATCTATGTCTAGCTGAATGACGGACGTTTCCTTTGTGCTAACAATTAAATTATATACAAACTAGTCTTGTGAGTATCTCTGTGATGCTATTTTTGAGATATTTAATGTTAAGTGTGGTGTATTTTAATAGTTATATAAATACTGAGACATTAAATGATGTTTAAATTCGGTGACACGTTACCTGAGGCACAAATAATGTAGTAGTACACTCTTACTTAATATATTAATCAACCAGAAAGTACTAGTGATGTACTGATCCCATATTCGTTCATGATTAATCAGTCATAAGGGTTCATGTATTTCAGGCAGTTACTATATTTGTTCATGATTTATACTTGGCTAGTAACTGTGTTGCTAACTTACTTGCGTCCCTACAAGTGAGGTTTTACCTTAAATTCTACCAAATAAGCATTAGTGAGTTATTTTTCCTACAGCGCAGTCTGTAGGTTAGTATTATGTAAATGTCAATGACAATTTTAATGAAGGATTGACACAAATGAAATGTATTTTTATTATTGTGTTTCCCATGGTTGTTGTGTCTTTATTGTAAAACATTTTCTGTATTTTTTCTATAGACTCGAGTCGATTGTGGAGTTAATTCCACATAATGTGTAAAGTAAAAAGGAAGATAAAATTTAAAAACTCACTCTGGTCCAGTTATGGAGAGTAATGTGTATTTATTAAAGTTGGGGGTTACCATGAGAGCATCCTAAAACTGTGTCTTACGCTGTTTAACCCTGTTTGTTGGTGTGGATGGTGTGTGGTCCAGTTTCCTAATGAACGAGGTTTGATTTTACAGTTAATTTAATTCATTCATTTAACGCAAATCAAAACTCCCAATTCAGATCAATAGATTTTAATAAAATGTTCACATCCCATTACCAGTTAAGTGATGTAATTATCTGAACAATACTCATACCACAGTAAAAAAAAAAGGTTCCTTCCACACTCCAGAACCACTGGGTTCTTCAGCCCTCAGCTGGGCTCTGAATGTTAAATTACTTGATTGGTTAGACTGTGTTATAAACACAGATAAGACAGATAATCTTTGCCTTTTCACAAGTAATTCCACCTTCAGGATGGTGGTAAATGTTGTGAAGCTAAACTAATGAATAACATTATCAATTATTAATCAATAACATTGTACCACTTCTTTGGTAAATACTGTTATCTTATTGGTCCAGGGATGTCTGGCAGCCTAATAACAGTCCGCTATTAATGCGTTTTAATGTTTTATTAAAAATGATCATATAAAATCCTGTGTGACTTGTAAATTCACAAATATCAGCATATCGGCATAATTTTTCTTGGTCTTCAAAACGCAAGTGCCTCTCTGTTGCCGGTTTCTAAGGTGATTTAACAGACTTTCCGCTTTCAGGGAATAGCTTAACCAGTTGTTCTGTCCTTTCACTATTTAGGGACAATATTTTTAAGAGCACATTGGAACATTATTTAATGTCAATTGTAACAATTTTCTTCTGAAAAGTTAACCCTGACTAAGCTATTCTCATTATTTTTCGTTCGTTAGCCATAAAAGGTAAAAGTGGGATAAACCACTTCGAAGTGCACCGTTAGCTAGCTAGTCATGGATTATCCCTTACATGTTATGTGGGTTTAATGCCTCACCTTGGCTTCAGAAGTACAGTTGTCACATGGCTGTGCTATATACTGTACTTTGTGAATTAAAATACAATGTTAATCTGTTGAACTAAGCATAGGGAAGGAGGTAGCTAAGCTACCTTTAATTTACAGCTAATTTAAGTAAACCAAGTTTTTATGCATTTTTATTTTCACTATTTTGGAAGTTAGAGCATATTGGCCATCTTAAAGGCATATCCTATTCCAAGTTCTTATACAAAACAAAAACAAATCAATCCAGTCTGGTTGGTTCTGCTTTGGACGGGTTAAGTATGTCCTGACAGTACAAAACAATATTAAAATGAGAAAGCGTGATGTGGAGGCTCTTGTGGGGGAGGATTTTGATCACTGTTCCGCTTCGATTCCGGCAAAGAATAGGGATCTTATTTGTCATCTCTGAGAAAGTTCTCTGTTATCTTCCTCAAGCCCTTCCAGATGCATTGCCTTATCAATATGTGATTCCCTAGAGATGTACTGCAAAACAGACGACCAATATTTCCTGTTATGCTGGTCCATTTCATCAGAAACAACAACCTGGATTACCCTCTCCAGTTTCCTGGTCCTTTGCATTTCCTATTCCAGTCAGGCAAACTGGTTATACCTACTCTGCAGGAGGTAAACATGCACCTTGGTTTTCACATTGGTCATTCTCTGTATCCTTTAGATCGTTTTACTGATTTTACGTTTATCCATATTCTAACCACATTTCCTAGTTAGGGTTACCTGGAGCCTATCCAGGCAGCATAAGGTGCAAGGCAGGGGTACACCATGGTTGGGATGCCAGCTGTTCACAGGATATTGACACTATGACAATTTAGCAATGCCAATTACTCCATGTCTTCATACTGCAGGAGAAGACTCACGTGATACAGGGAGGACATCCAAACTTGACTCATGCAGCCCTATAATGGTTTGTCTAACATAATTTCATGATGAACTTGACCTGGGTGGCCATGGATCAGAAAAACATGTTTCTAAAGCAATGAGCCTACTTTAACTCTTTTAGGCAAGACCAAAAGTCCAAGTCCAAAATAATTCTGTTTAGTTCTAGGTTTGTTTTGTCAATTCATTGAAAACAAATAGACCTAATTTTCCTTATTAGCATTTAATAAGGAAATAAGAAGCCTAATATAGCTTTAATGGAATGAGAGGGCAGTATGACCTCTCACTGACCCTGTTTGTGTTATAGTTCTTCCTTGTGAGATAGCAGAGGGACATTGTGCTCAATTAAACTGTCATGGATAGTATCAGTGGTGCTTGTAGATGATTCAAAACAAAAAGAAAGATCTTGCTGAGGTAAAATCTTTGCTAGACTTTCATGTGAGGAGACACCGAGCTGTATGAGGATTTCTGTATCAAATACAGTGGTACCTCAGCACTCAAACTAATTAGAACTCGAATTTCTTAAAAGTGAAACCAACCAGTTCGAAAAAAATGACCTAGAACTCCATCTGAATCTCAGAAGTCGAACCGTGAACGCCGACCTAAGATAACTTGTATGCGCGAGGAAATGAATCACGCGGCACGTCTCTCAGCAGAAACAAAGGGTAACAAATGTTACAACCTCAAAGTTTGCGATTTACGAACAAATTAAGGAATACAGAGTAATAATAAAAAGAAATAATGCACCGCATGGCATAGTCTAGTGTTGGCGCAGTGTTGGAGCATGGCTTGGGGTAGTGCTGGGATACATTCTTTATCGTTCTGGAAGCCAGTAAGAAAAAAATGTTACGCACGGTGTACAGTGTTGGCGCAGTGTTTGCGAAAAATTAAGACCGCTAATTTTTTTTTCAGGTTAATCTTTTATTGGTAGCTATGGCTCCAAAAAAGCAGCACCAAAAGTGGTAAAGCGCAAGACTGTGCGAACCACAGCTGAATTAAAAAAAGAAATAACTGAAAAATTATTTTTTAACTTTACACATTGTTTGGATACATTTATTTTCTTACTTTACAAATTACTGTTTTGATAAATGTGCTTATATGTGTTTAGTATATGCTCTTCTTGTTTTATCCTGTTCGTTGTGTGTTTAAATGCTTTAAAAATACCATAACATATTTAGGTGTAATTTTTTTGTCGCTGGGAACCAATTAATTGGTTTTCCATTATTTCTTATGGGGAAAATTCGATCAGAACTCGAACCTTTTAGGATTCGAACCCGAGTTCTGAACGGATTAAGTTCGGGTTCTGAGGTACCACTGTATATAGTTTTACAAACCCTACGAATGGTTGATTATAGGCTCCTGTTTCCTTCCTCCTCATGGCAACACCTCGGTCTCTCACGCAGCCTTTGGTAGATGAGTCCTCTTTCTGCAGTCGGGGATTGTGGGATGTGACGTAAAAAATTCAGATGCTGGTCACTGAAGGGTCTGCAACCACGGATTGCAGGGTGCGACCTGAAAAAGACAGATGCTGGTCACCAGTTTATCTAATGCCACAGAATGTGGGATGCGATCTGAAAAAGTCAGACACTGGTCACTAGTGTATCTACTGCCAGAGTTTGTAGGATATGATCTGAAAAAGCCAGATGCTGGTCACTAGTGTATCTACCGCCACAGATTGTGGGATGTGATCTGAAAAAGCCAGACGCTGGTCACTAGTGTATCTGCAGCCATGGATTGTGGGATGCAATCTGAAAAAGACAGATGCTGGTAACTAGTGTATCTGCCTCCACGGATTGTGGGATGCCATCTGAAAAATCCAGACGCTGGTCACTAGTGTATCTGCAGCCACGGATTGTGGGATGCAACCTGAAAAAGTCAGATGCTGGTCAGTAGTGTATCTACAGCCACAGATTGTGGGATGCGATCTGAAAAAGTCAGATGCTGGTCACTCGATGGTCTATGGCTGAGGACTGTGGGATGTGTTTCTATAAACAACATGAAGTTGTATATTGGCAAGCATATTGGTTAATTTATTCACGTCAAGATGGACCTCTGGATCCCATGTGCAGCTAATGTGGCTGTCATGGAGAGTGTTTGTATTTCCTAGGCACAGCATCTTCTCAGGCTTAGGTAACTCCCAACCTGTTTGGCAGGAATGAGCCTGTTACGGATCATCACAACATCTGAGGAAAGCAAATATTTCGCAACTATGCATTTCCGCACGTGAGGGATTTGAGTTCTAAGGCAAGCATTTGTGGGGGAAATGGAGGAGAAAGATTCACTGATCAAATTTTGAGCCTATGTTACATAAAAAGTCAGTGTATTTAATGTGAATTGCTTAAGGTAAACCTCCTGTGGCATGCAGGCTTGTAAGTTCATGAATAGAATGGATTTTTTTTTCAGTGAAACACTGAAAGTGACTGAGGTCAGTCTTTATGTCTGGACAGAAAGACTAAGCGTCTCACAAAAAAAAGCATAACCTATGCTGGTTCCCTTACCTCTGTTCGCAGCCCCCCCCACTTGGTGATTCTGGGGGGGAGTTCAGTAAGAGTTGGGAGCACGCTGCTGTTAATATTGTCACAGAAAACATTCACCAAGCACAGCACTGATACAGTGAAGCAGAGATTGTATCCAGATCACCAAGTTATCTTTAGGTGGATCCAAGACCCCACAGAGACGCTCCTAATTCTGTGGTTTTGCCTTTTCGTAAATCACTTCATCCTATGAGTTTTTAAACTGGCCTTAATTAAACTACTATTACTTAGTTCATGACTAATTCCTGCATTATACAGGGGTTGGACAATGAAACTCAAATACCTGGTTTTAGACCACAATAATTTATTAGTATGGTGTAGGGCCTCCTTTTGCAGTCAATACAGTATCGGTTCGTATTGGGAATGACAGATACAAGCCCTGCACAGTGGCCAGAGAGATTTTGAGCAATTCCTATTGCAGAACAGTGGCCAGGTCACTATGTCATGCAGGTGGAGGAAAATGTTTCCTGACTCACTCCTCCAAAACACCCCAGAGTGACTCAATAATATTCAGATCTGGTGACTGTGCAGGCCATGGCAGATGTTTAACTTTATTTTTATGTTCATCAAACCAATCTGTCACCATTCTTGCTGTGTATACTGGTGCATTATCATCCTAATACATGGAAAAACCTTCAGGATACGAAGTTTGAACCACTGGGTGAACATAGTCTTCCAAACTGGTTCGCTAGCAGTTACGTGCCCATCTAGATAAAGTAACGGTCCAAGGGAATGCCATGAAATTGTAGCTCAAACCATCACTGATCCACCCCCGTGCTGCATTCTGGCAATGCAACAGTCCAGGTGGAAATCCCCTTTGGGGCTTCACACCGTAACGCACCTGGATGTGAGAAAGGCAGCAAAGGTGGACTCATCAGAGAACTATACATGTTTCACAATGTCCACAGCCCATGATTTGAACTGCTCACACCATTGAAACTGATGTTTGGCATTGGCACAAGTGACCAAAGGTTTGCTGTAGCAGCCTGACCATGAATATTGACCCTGTGGAGCTCCTGACTAAAAGTTTTAGCGGAAACAGGAGAGTCAAGGTGTGTGTTTAAATCTGCAGAAAGTTAGGCAGCTGTGTAATTTTTGGATACAATCCGTGTTAGTGCCCAGACATCCCTTTCAGACAGCTTCCTTTTGTGTCCACAGTTATTCCTGTTTGATGTGGTCCATCCTTCGTACTGGTATGCCGATATTACCCTGGCTCTCAATACACCATAAAGGCTTCCTGTCCTGGTCACAGATGCACCCATCGAGATGTGCACCAGTAATTACAACTTTGATATGTTTCCCCTTATATTGTGTGGATTGCAATATTGTATGTACAGCTGTGCTATTGCTCTGCTAATTCAAACTTCACACTCTGATCGAATATGCGATCAGTGAAGACTGGCTATCAGGCCGCACATTTATAGGCGTGAAACCTCAAAGACTATTGGTTTCAGTTTCATTGTCCGACCTCTTTATGTTTGCAAGTATATTGAAAGTATAAATCCAATGTGTTGCAGTGTAAAATGACACCAGTGTAAAATGACTCCTGAAGCATTTAAAACACAGAATCCTGAAGAACCCACTGAAAGGCCAAACTTTCCATAACTGAATTCAAACATTAAATCAGCTGTTAATCAATGCTGAGCAGCTAATCTCAGCTAATCTTAAACTGCTAAGGAAACTGTATTTTGCCTTCAGAGGACTTATGCCAGTTTCAATCCAACCTGATATCTCAAAGGAATTATTTCTTTAGTCATCGAATGCTGTAAAGTTAATTTCCTTCAATTACTGTCCCCTGTAGACAATTATTAATAGAAAATGATGCAGAAATAGCTTCATGGAAGTAGTGCACGATCTGGTTGTGAGCAAATGCTAGGTGAATCAGTGCGTAAAGGGACTAAGATGATCTTAGTACTGCTGCTGACACAAACCACAGTATTTCCAGTATTTAACATATGCTGCAGCCAGTGAAAGGTGGAGCAAGATGTTCTATAGCTGATGCTTGTGTATTGATACCATAAACATGAGTCTCAGTGACACAGAACCTGTGAGAAAATAGTCAGTCACACGCTGGATAAAACTATTCTAATTTGATGGAGCAAAGCATTTAGAGATGTTCAAGCCCATGCACCCAGACCTCTTCATGATCATTACACATCCATCAGTAAAAATAAATATGTATCTAATAAACACTGAATTCAAGCTGAATTATTTGCTGACGACATCAATATGTGTGTAGGCTTTGCCTAATTCCCCAAATGGCACTATTGAGTATTGTGGGCACAAGGGAAAGAGAAAAAATAAGGCATGAGAGAGCACTGAATTTTCATCATGAAAAGAAGGAAATAAACTCACAGCAACAAAGAGGGGAATCTGTACAGAGATGCGACTACTAACAGTCCAGACTGGAATGTGACCTCCCTCCCTAGCCACAGTGCAGTCACCACTCCCCCCCACCCCACCCCACCCCACCCCACCATACACACACAAGGGTTTCATCCACCTCCCTGGCTTTGACTTTCACTCTGCTGCCCCCTACAGGTGTCCG
>JAODKC010000016.1:19682777-19721503 GCA_026777985.1 Mormyrops attenuatus | reverse complement strand
GTGCAGTCACCACTCCCCCCCACCCCACCCCACCCCACCCCACCCCACCCCACCCCCACCAGACACACACAAGGGTTTCATTAAATGTACATGGAGCCTGGCAAAAACCCGGCTCTGCCCCCTTATGTCCAAATTGCACCCTGCCGCAGCGCAAGACAGCCTTCTTCAATCTTAACCTTGTTTTCTTAATGTCCCAAAATTTAATAAAAGAATCAAATATAATGGTTTAATAAAAATTCCACAAAATTCAGGTTTTTTCCATCAGCTTTATTGTTAATTTTCATTAGTAGCTCTGACCAGGCATTCATTTCTTGGGTAGATGAGACATTCTTACCTGAATTACCTGATTTGAGCTCTGTCTCGTGTTTTTATATTTTGACTTATTTCATTTACCATACTGCTTGCAGAAGTGCACTTACTAGCTAGACTCTGCTGGAAGTAAGACATATGTAAGAAGCCTTCTGTGAATAACTTGATATTTTAATGCATTTTCACAGGGTCATTATGAATAAACAGTATATACTTGTAGTAACAAGCCATTGTGGTGCATTTTCCAAAAATTCAAGTAGGTCTACTATTTAACCATGCAACATGTACAATACTCATATTAAACAAAAATACTTTTTGATCAAATTTGTTAGTAAAACAACATTGACAGCTAATGAACATACTGCACCTATAAGATTAATTACCATATGTATTTATGGTCACAAACAACCAACCCCCCCACCCCACCCCGAGGGCTGACAGGGTTCCCACTCCTCTTTGATTTAACCCCTGACACACAAAACAAACACACACACACACACACAAACAGGTTTGTAATTATATCTTTGTAGGGACTCTCCGTTCACTTCTATACGTGACGACCGTAACCCCTACCCAGCCCTAACCTTAACCATAAGTAACCAAACAAAAAAATGAGACTTTTGGCATTTTTACTTTTTCGATTGCATCCACAGAGGTTTTTATGTGAAGTATGTGAGGTTTTTGTGGTGAACATTTGGTGTCTACAACGTAATATAAACCTAATCCACACACACACACACACACACACACACACACACACACAAAGCCTGCCCCTTAGTCCCCTTAGTTTGTCCTCTTCATGCTACTAAGTACCGAGCTCCTCGGCGCCATTTAAATGCTGATGGGTCAATATCAATGAGACATGGGGGGCTTACGGTGGATCTGTGGGTCTTCTTCGGCGCTACATTGGGCCGCCTATCTCCCCACCCTGAGCCGGGCTTCCCGCCTGTGGGGGGCCTGGAACAGAGCGAGAATAAGCTGGAGATGCCATGTGGTGGGATACCTGCCCACGGCATCACGTCTGAAGCTGCAGATGGTCAGGATCGCAATCGATGCATCATGCAACCGCTGATGGAAACGTGCATCAGCTACTGCAGCGCAGCGATAACTCTCAAACCTCACAAACAAAACTGGGCTTTCACAGATTGGGTCTGACTCCTTCAAAAATGTGTCTGTTTTTAATATCTCCGTTCTTTTTCACTCTGGAAAGATCACATGCAACAGTATTGCTGAATTTCTCCTTTGTTTTTCATTCCAAGTCATTTTTTGTTAGGACAGAACAAACCTGATTTCTCAGTTTTTCACGCCTTGAGAACACTCAGCCTTATTTTTGACCACCTAACATATTTAGAATTCTACATTGTATGTTGGATTGACTGAAATATGTTGAGCACAGTAGAATAACAGAGAAGAAAACTAAACAGAGAATATCACGAAGCTTTGCCTACAAAAACAACAACTGAAATTTGTAATATTTAAGGTTATATTTGAAACCAAAGCTGATGGATGCATTAACCTCAGTGGGAGCTGTGGATTTATGTCTGAGACAGACAGGAGGGTGGGGAGAGCCTCACAAAAGCGGGCTTTTTGGGTTAAACAAATGATGAAATGCTGTTTTGGCATCAAATGCTCAACACAAGTGGCCCTGTGGCTCTGCTCACTCTGCAGAAACAGGAAGCGATGATGTGGTCAGACACACAGAGGCGTGCAGTGACCTGGCTGAGCCCTGCAACCCTGTAACCTCGCCTTCTTTCGTACATCCTACATGGAGGGGGGCCACGATGTCTTCAAGCACCGCTGTTGTGGAGGGACAGTAACTTCATCATAGGAAACATTTCCGGAATATTCCAGCACTGCTTTACGCAGGTGAACAGCAGCATTTTCCCAGGTTGGCTTGTCCAATTTTTCATTCATTTTCATCCTCGTTCTTTAATTACTCAGAGTCTGGATCATATCATTTCAATAATATAGAAAAAAATAGAACCCAGTCAAGGTGACTGGAAAATCTACAGCATATACCTCATGCAAATATTCATTCGGGTGCTGCGTGGATGCTATGTGGGTCCTGCGCAGGTGCTGTGTGCAAGGGCCCGCTCTGCAGCCGTACATGCAATGCATTATCCATTCCATTCCCCTGAGATTCCCGCATGGTCGGCTCTCACACTTCATGTACAGAGTGAGCCTTCCTGCCAGACTCCCTGTGAGACCCATATCTTTTATGGTCATGTTTATTACTCCTGTGATATTTATTTCTTCAAGCTTCACGGCCAAGCTAAACAGTGTATTCAGCCAACAAGCAATTAGATGACTGATCTTACAGTTCAGTGACTTTTTTGGAAAACTGCACACCCAGGACCATTAACAGTCCTATTCTGTAACCCCTAACAGCCCAACTCCGTAACCCCTAAGTGTCACAGGCCTTTAGTGCACGCCCAACAATCCGAGACCATGCCTGTCCAGCCAATGCCAGGCCTCCATGATCATAATCAGTCTTGGGGAGGTACAGGGATCTCCCGGAACTAGAGCCTCAGATGGATGGATGGATGGATGAACGTATGTAATATCTATTTTTCCTGTCTGCAGGCTGCCCTCCAATCAAACACCATGCCTGTCCTGCTAATTCCAGATGTCCGTGCTCATAATCTCAGGGAGGTGCAGGGATTTCCCGGAACTAGAGCCGCAGTGAATTGTTTTGCCTGCTTCACTGAGTCTTACTCTCATCTCACTGCATTAAAGCAACTACTGAATGTACTCTGCGCCATGGGCAGCGAGAGCTCACCCGCAACACAAGCGAATGCTGTGGACATGTTCTGATGCCCGCTACGGCAATGATCAGTTTGTCCTCCATTGTGCTTGGGAACTGTTTGGTTGGAACAAAAGATCACATGCTTGTGTTCTGTAGAATTTTCTTGAGCGGCGCATTTCAACATTCCAGTTGGTTGCCGCTGAACCATGTCATAGCTCATTACCATAAAGTTGACCATGTTTCAACTTCATTTTGACACTCCTACCACCCAAATCGTGCCGCACCACTGTTTGCTACCTGACAACGCACCCACCCACAGAGCATGAATGACTTCTACTCACTTTGATGCTCTCGCTGCTCGTGGTGTTAACATTACCATAGTGCATCCTGACAGTCCTTTAGTGCATGCTGACGGGCCCTTAGTGCATGCTAAGAGGCCTATAGTTGTTCTGCAATGTTGACACACCCACTGATTTCCTGCTGTACCTGCTGCACACTTTCTTACTCCTCCCTATCAAAGCCAGCCTGACAGGAGAAAGGCATCCTCTTCACCTCTCTGCCCAGGGACAGCTTTGCTCCCTCTGCTGGCAAAAAGGTATAAATGTCATGAAAAGGACAGGAGTTTGAGGCTGAGATGAAAGTGTTTCTCTGAATAGCCTTTACTTCAAGAAGAAAGTCATGCAGCTTTCTTCCAAAGCCTGGAGGATGAGTGCTAACTTGGAGTAAAACTGTGACTTGATTTGGAACGAACTCCAAAAGTTCAATGGGACATGCCCGGAACACCTCACCAGGGAGGCGTCCAGGAGGCATCCTGACCAGATGCCCGAGCCACATCATCTGGCTCCTCTCTACTCTGAGCCCCTCCCCCTATCTCTAAGGGAGAGCCCAGCCACCCTATGGAGGAAACTCATTTCGGCCGCTTGTACTCGCGATCTCATTCTTTCGGTCACTACCCACAGCTCATGACCATAGATTACATACCTGATATTACTTCGAATTCGACTCCACCTTTGGCCAATATATGTATAACTGAAACTGATGTGTCACAAAGTCTGGCTAAACTCAAAATTAATAAATTTCATGGTCCTGATGGCATCTTACCTGCAGTTTTAAATGAGATTGGGGATATTATCTGCAGACCTTTAACTTGGCTATTTAAAATCTCTGTCTGCAGGTGTGGTTCCTGCGTACTGAAAGCACGATAATTTAATGCCCATTTTCAAAAAAGGAGATAGAAGTTAACCTTCAAAACTATAGACCAATTAGTTTAACTTGTATAACTGGAAAATTGTTAAGTGTTGTTAAGTGTAATGGGTACAAAGACGTATAATCTGCTGCGAAGTTTAACAGTGCCACAAAAGCTGACGCAGAAATCGTTTAAGGAGATAACGCAACTGCTGTGAGATCATCTTAACCCATTGCGGAGAGATTTCAATTCATAGTCGCAATCAGCAATAGAACGAGTCCATCTTAAACTACATGGCTGAGCTGAGGAGACTCGCTGAACACTGCCAGTTTGGCGCGGGTTTGTCCAACATGCTTCGAAACAGGCTGGTGAGCAGCATACCAATAATGATGGCATACAGAGACGTCTCATTACGGAGAAGGACTTGACATTAGTGAAGGCATTAGAAATTGTTGTAGCAATGGAAACTGCATCAAAGGACACACGGGAATCGCAACAGAGTCTCCCTGATGAAGGCGCTGTGCCCAAACAAAGTACATGCTTTAGACATGGGAAAACTTTGTACGACCAAGTGGACTGTTGGTCTCGTGACAAAAACTGCAACCAGTGTAACTGCAAGGGACATATACAGAGAATGTGTAGAGTGAAACAAAACGAGACAAAGGGGAAAAATCGGGAAACCAGCTGAAACTGTAAATGAACTGAATGACACAGGCACAGGTGAATCACACGACTCAGATGATGCTGTGCTTGCACGGGCCAATTAGAACTCTACACCATGACAGAAAGTGCAGGGAAAATAATTTGAAGGGAATAAATTCAAAATGGAATTTGGTACTGGGTCAGCCCTATCAGTCATATCACTGAAAGATTACAAAGACAGCTTTGCAAATGTCAAATTGAAATGTACCCCAGTGCTACTGAGAATGTATTCAGGGGAGAAGGTGGCACCAGTGGGTAAAATCAAGGTTTAGATATGAATATGAAAGGAGAATACTGGATTTGTATATACTGCCATGAAGGGCTGTTCCCTTATTTGGATGGGAATGGCTGCAATTGATCCAGCTTAACTGGCAGTCTGTTAAGGCCATGCAGCTCAGTTCAACCGTGAGTTCCATAATGACACAGCAAAAGCTAAATCTACTACTCCAACACACAGCTCCGGTATTTCAGGAGGGTATTGGAACTCTTAAGCAAATGAAGGTGCCCTTAACTGTACATGAAAAGGCAACACCAAAATTCCTAAAGGCCCGTCCTGTTCCTTATGAATTGCATCCCAAGGTGGAGGCTGAACTCAAACGACTGAAAGAACAAGGCATCCTGTCTCAGGTTGAATGGTCAGATTAGGCAACACCGATTGTACCAGTGATCAAGAGAAATGTTGGAATAAGCCTATGTGGTGACTTCAAGGTCATGCTCAATCCAGTCCTTCTCGCATACCAATAGCCATTACCACACATTGAAGACATTTTTGCTTCACCCACAAAGGCCTTTTTTAGTACAACAGACTGGTTTTGGGGGTTGTGTCCACTCCTACAGTGTGGCAGCGAGCCATGGAGTAGGTCCTACAGGGCATCCCGGGCACCCAGTGCTATTTAGATGATGTAATTATAACGTGCCTTGATGAGAGCTCCCACCTAGCGAATCTTGGAGCAGTACTAACGCGATTGCTCTAAGTCCACAATCAGCTAAACAAAGACAAATGTGAGTTCTTTAAAGATACTCAATACTGTGGTCATAGAATTGACCGAGAGGGTCTCCACAAATCCCAGGCCAAGATTGCCACCATCCTGGACACGCCAAGGCCCTGCAATGTTACCCAGCTTCGCTCATTTCTGGGCTTAGCCAGTTACTACCACAAGTTCTTGCCAAATCTGGCGATGGTGCTCCATCCATTGAACAATCTGCTGCAAGCGAGGACCACATACATGCAAGTGGACCAAAAGCTGTGACCTGGCATTCCAAACAGCAAAACAACTGATAACATCAGAGAAAGTACTGATGCATTACAATCTAGACCTTCCCCTATGCTTAGCTTGTGATGCCTCGCCCTATGGCATCGGCCAGTCTTGTCCCATACAATGCCAGACAGCTCTAAACGTCCTATTGCTTTGCCTCTTGGCTGTTGAATGCAGCTGAAAAGAATTATGCCCAAATTGATAGAGAGGGGATGAGCCTTGTTTGGGGCATAAAGATATTCCAGCAATATTTGTATGGCAAACAATACACATTAATTACAGATCACCAACCCCTAGTGGCCATTTTTAATCCTAGGAAATCTGTCCTAGCTATGACTGCAGCACGTTTACAGAGATGGGCGTTGTTCTTGGGCACGACTATGTGATAGAGTACAAGAGCACAATGCAACATGGCAATGCTGATAGACTCTCAAGGCTGCCATGTGAGCAACTCCACATCCACAAACCTGGCTGAGATGTTCCAACTGACTCAGATGGAGAATTTGCCCATCACCAGTGCTCAAAATCAAACTAGACACTGGTCAAGACCCAACGATGGCAAAGGTCTTGGGACTAACGATGGAGGGGTAGCCTACTAAGGATATATTGGACTTGCCTGGTTTAGTCGACGTGAGCGACTGTGTGTGCCATGGTTACATCATGTGGGGCATCAAGGTTAGAGTGCTACCCAAATTGTGCGGTAAAGTACTAGAGGCGCTTTATGAGAGACACATGGGTGTTGTGAAAATGGAGAGCCTTGCTAGAAGCAAGGTCTGGTGACCACGTATTGGTCACCAGACAAAGGATTTAGGCCAAGAAGGCCAAGTCATGCTCCGGATGTCAGTTGACACATAAGCAACATCCACTTCCTCCCATCTACAGCTGAGAATTTGCCATGACGCCGTTGGCCAGAATCCATGAGGACCATGCAGGGCCTGTTCTGGATTGAATGTTCTTGGTCGTAATTGACGCATATTCAAAATGACCAGAAGTCTTCATGCTGGAATGCTGAAGAATAGCAGCAGCAACAATGACTCCACCGTAAACAGGGCAGAATCAAGAACTTAAATACAGAGAGCTAGCAAGGATAATGCAGGACAGGTGAGAACAATTAAAGGGCTGGCAAAACGGGCAAGAGGTGAAATGAATAATTAAATCAAGGAATTCAGAAACTGACAAAGAAACAGAATTTAAAACACTGGGAAAAACAACAAAGGCAGGTAAAATAGAACCAAGGCAAAGCAAAAAAGCTCATTGAGCCATGCGGCAGTCCGGGGAACAGAGGAAATACACTAAGGACTTTGACAACAAGGAGGAACAGGATGACTAGCGACATCTGGTGGCCAAACAGGGAGGAAACATGAAAGAAAGACTGGGACAGATGAGACATTGTGGCTAAATAGCTTAAATCTTTCTCTCGTCTGACTGCAAAACTTTTCTCCAGAAAGCATTTGGCTTGTCCATGTGAACAGCTGCAAATCTGTCGAGCTTGAAGTTGTTGATCGTGGAGCAGGGACTTCCTTCTTGGTCAATTTCCTTTCATCTCAGGGAGACAGTTGGGGTTTTCTTCTAGACCTTGGTAACACATCCAAATAACTTGTACTTACATACAATTGTTTGAACTGATGATCTTGCAATCTTCTGTTGTTTAGAAATGGCTCCAAAAGACTTTTCCAACTTGTGTAAATCCATAATTCTCCTTCTTAGATCTTCATTGAGTTCCTTGGACTTTCCCATTGTTCTGAGTATTGGTCAATCCAATGAGTGCAGACAAACAAATCCTTTTAATGCTGGCAAAGAGAAACTACCAGCTGCAGTCAATCATGATCACTAACGAGAAGTTAATAGACCTTGGCCTTGTCAGGTTAAAAGACATTCTAGAACTTCAGTACCATTTATTAAAAGATTTAGCAGAATGCATGTATATATTTGAGCCTGTATGTATAATTTTGACCCTGCGTGGACTGCAGAAAATTCAAACTAAATTCAAACTTGTGCACCCAATTCTTGTTTTTAAAAATCATTGACAATGTATGTTGTATAATCATACCCAGTAAAAAGAACGGTTCAAATAAATCATTAAAAGTCCCAAATTACTATGACATTCATGCCTCTGATTAATTGTATGTAAATTTCTGACCTCAACTGTAACTATCTAACTAATAGGATTGCCTACTCCTTGTCTGGGTCACTCTTCACACTAACCTCTGAATAATTAAAAGCTTTTATTTAAATGATGAAGTATACCGGCAGACTAAATTTGTTTTAAAAATGAAAAGGTATTTTTAATGAGATAAATTCACAATGGTAGTACACTCATTCAATTACTAAGTGGATCTATTAAGCAAAATTAGAGGAAGGCAGTTAATGTGAATGTTTGCACCCAAGGAATGAAATTTAACAGCCATAGTGCAGAATACTGTATGATGTTCATGATTTGTTACCAGTAGGCCACCATACTATTGGAGTGTTATGCGCACGCATGCATAGAATGACAACTGTGTAGCTGATTCCAGGTCTGTAACGCTGTCATCGGTTTATTGAACTTAAAAATAAATGATTTAAAAAATCATATCCTGAGCTTGGTATAAATTGCAGAGCTGAGTACTGAATATCCATCCATCCAACCTTCTGTCTGTCTGTCCATCCATCCATCTATCCATCCATTGGTCCATCCATCCATCTACCAGCTGCTTACCCTGCTCAGTGTCACAGGGGGCCAAGGAACCTATTGCACTGACTGTACAATTTTCTTGCCTTTTGCTAGCTCAGTGTTGTCATGGTTCTCTTGTCATGCTTTTCATCTCTCTCACCAGCCCACAATGCTGACTTGTGCTGTTAAATGCCACTTGGAGCGTAAACACTCCTGATTATTCACACTTACAGATGTCCTGGCACAGACAGTGCCCTCCCAGCACGCGGACCCCAGAGAGAGACGGCGTTGGATGTCACCCAGCCAGCCTTACGCCCCCTGGTTGAGCCGGCATCAGCTACACCGCACACGGCGGCACTGCGCCGATCAGGGGGTCGCCGCTCTCATCCCTCTCTGTAATTGCTCTGAGGTTTGGGGGCCCTCCCGGTGAGGCCGGCATGCAGAAAGTGGGGGATCACAGCCCAGCTGGGCTTCTACAACGCTATTGCTCTTTGCCTGGTGGGTGCTTGGTCCCAACCCATCTGGCACTGAAATCTCATTCCGTGTCTAATTCAGTGAAATCTTCTCCACCTTCCCAGCTTCCCCTAAACCTCTAGTGGGTACTTACCGTGAGTCAGGGGTGTATCCGGCTACAAAGCGTGGTGCTGACAGCCCTGAACTGCATCTGCTGTGTGTATCTCACAAAACCAAATGTCCAAATTACAAATTAACTGCCGGATTCTTCTGTTTGTCTGAGTTTGTTTTCTTTTTTATAATTTGCAAATCATCTGGCAAGGAGATCACAGTAATGTTTATTGCTCCCACAAGAGAAGCTTGCCCAAGACAGAGCGCATGCCGCACGCAGAGGTCAAATGACAAACATCTTCACCGTTGACTGAGCAGAGGATGTGGCGTGTGGGTTTATGCCTCAATCGGAGATAAATCATACATGTGTGAACACACACGCCTGGGGCAGCTGCCACCCCAAATGGGAATCTAATAAACAGCACATGTGGCAGATCATCAAAATGTCATGCAGCTTTGTCTTTCCTTGTTATTGTATTTTTCTCTCCCCCTGCCCATCCCTCCATCTCTCCTTTGTCTTTCCTTCTTATTGCATTTTTCTCTCCCTCTGTCCATCATCCATAAATGATGCCATAGTTCATGCCTGATTATCCTGATAAATTTCTTAATAATATTTCAAAAAGAAAATAAATAATAAATTGCATATTAAGCTGTTGAAGCAGTCTGACTTTTTCAGCCCCGCCTGATCTCCTTCTATCAGCTATCTTTTAAGAAACTTCCAGTGATTATATTTAGCAATAGCAAGCGATTGGTTTTGGCACCTCTGCAACTCACTCAGTTCAAAATGACAAGCGATCACACAGATTTGCAAGTTTCTCTATGCAGACCAATTGTGGTCTATTGTGTGCGTGTGTGTGTGTGTGAGAGAGAGAGAGAGAGCTAGACAGAGAGAGAACCCACGGGGTAACATTTTGAAGCGTTGTTGTACAATTTTAAACTTGTAAAATTACTTTGTCTATGACCGGCACACCAGTTAAGCGGCTCACCTTGAATTCTCTCGAGTCTCCTGACTGACCATTTCGGGTCTGGCTGCTGAAATTGCTTAGAAGATCAAGTTAGATCCTGAAGCACACAAACTCACACACACTCCCAGTGACTCTCCCATGTTTCTTTTTTAATTATCACCCATTTTGCAGCACTGACACCCATCTGCAACACATTGTGTGCAGTGTGGACCAATGAGGAATAAGACTCTAAAGTAAGGGAAACAATTAGAAGTGAGCAGAGAGTAGGACAAAGACATGGTGTGAGAGTTGGCTGACTGTCATGTGCTGGGCAAGGACACCGTCACGCCTTCATCAGACCATGCTCTACTCCGACTCGCTGCCCCGAAACTCACACGTCTTCTGATGCTATCGTTGTAGAAGGCAGAAGGGCAGCTGAGCTTGGTGTGGATGGGATCCTACTGATATAAACGTACATTCTCCGGGGGGTTCACCGGCTGTGCATGCATTCTCTGTTCAGAAAGACCCAAAGCCAGCCAAATCACATGACCAGGCATATTTTTACCTTACCTGTCTCTTCTTGCTCCCTGCTCAAAGCACATTTGAGTTGTCATATTTGCCTATAGACTGTAAAGGCACCCCTCTGTGAGCTGCTGTCACTCTGAGGACAAGTAGAGACTGTGTGCCCTATCTTTGGGGGATTCAGATGGGCTTGTTTTACATGCACTGTTGGGTGTTTCCCTGGTACTGATCTACTGGGCTGAGGTTTATCTCGCCTGATATGCTCACTCCATACAGCCATTGTACATGTGCTCCAATCAAGGTGATACTGGAGAAGAGGAGAAAAACTAGGTGCCAAGCTTTGCATGGCAGGTTTAAGTTGAAATGTCCAATAGGAGTCACGCGTCAATATGTCACTGACTAATAAGGGCTTGAGTTGCAGCACTAGACCTGGTGTTTGTTAACAGGTCTCATAGAACTTGGTTTCCTATTTGATTGCAGTTTGTGATAGACGGTTTGACACAGAAAGCCCAAAATAGATGGTTTACATCCTACCTAGCTTGAAAGGGTTTTAAAAACAAGTAGGAGAGCTAGATTCTCTTGCACCTACATTTGTCAGGTAGCCACCTATTGATACACAGTCAAGGAGTCATTTTTTCTCTGACCTTAATTTGTTCCTAATTTCTTTCTTTATCCCTAATTTCTTCCCAAAGTACCTGGAGTCCCTAGGGGGTTTGGGGTGGGACACAGTTGGAAAATATATCAATCAGGCGTCAAAACATTATGCAGTTCGCCCCAGGTCACTGAAGGCCCATTTGCTTTTCTCCATTCTCAATATCCTTCTGTCTCAGAATTACCAGGCAGCCTGGCAACCAGTAGGGGGCCCTCTCTTTTTGACAGGCTCACTTATCAAATGTCGGTGAGCTGTTCGAGACACCTTCATCACCCTGATAAATCAAGATACTGAGAGGAAGGCAGCCAGATGCCCGTACCGCTTTCATTGCCCAGCAATACATTCAGTAATCACGCCTGTGGCTATCCCAGCCCAGCCCTCTAGTGGTGGCCACACTAACATACCGAATCTAAGCAGCTATATTTGTCATTTGGATTAGGAACCACTGATTAATCCAAAGAATTCAGTCCAGGTAAAAGGCAAATGAATGTATGGGCATATCCAGAGGAATAGAAATGCTGTGTGATTTTTTTTCTAGTCTTTTCTTCATAAAATCAGATGCAACAAGATGAGACTTGCTGTTTTGAGAGGAATTACAAACAAACAGGTGTGATTTGCTCATACTGGTGAGTGTTTTTACCAGGTACCGCACCATGTGTGAGTATGTGTGTGTTTGTATGTCTGCATGAGTGAGTGTGTGCGTGTGAGTTTGCAAGTTGTGCGCGTGTGTGAATGGCAGTGAGTGTGCGTGTATGTGCGAGTGAGTGTGTGTGCGTGAGTGTGTATGCATGTGTGTGAGTGTGTGGGTGTATCACTGTGTGTGTGTGTGTGTGATTGTGTGCCTGTGTGAGTGTATGTACCCTACAGCGCACCCTCGTCTGTTTACAGTGTACACTGATCCACATTCCGTGGTTTGTAGGTCAAGCTCTGTTTGTGAGGGCAAATTTACACAGTGGAGTTTTTGCTTATTCATTTATCTATCAATAAATAATTTAATCAGTGATTGTGAATGCAGGCCATGGGCTCTGTGCGTGCACAGTTTGCATGCTTTCCTTGGGTTGCATGGCTTTCTCATAGGGACTTTGGTTACATTTCACAGATAACGGTGCAGTGTGCGTGTGTATGTTCTCCCTGCGAAACACTGTCATCCCATCCAGGGTGTCCCTTTCTGCGTATCCTGTGTCTCCTGGGATAGGCTCCAGGCTGTCCCATAACCCTATGCTGGATTAGCGGTCAAGGACAATGGATGGATAAAAGTCTAGGTATCTCTCCTAGACAGAGAAGCAGAATAAGGACCAAATTACAAAGGCAAAATATAAATCTAAGATGTATTACGATGGAAGAGTTACGTCGATGTGAACTTTTAATTTGCATAAAATGCAGATACATTTATCTTGGTTATACAGATTATCTTGTTATATATCTTAGCAACTGGCTTTATGTGATTATGGTTGATGCCTTAACCGCTGCACCACCTGCATTCCCAGCCAGGAAACTAGGTCAGATTCTGCTGCTGGCTCAGAGCTGCCGAGGAGCACTGAGAGCTATCGGGGTCACGCCAGCCGCAACAGTATGTCAGCGGATATGGGCGGTGGTGCAAAATTCTGAATTTATTAATCCTGCCCCATTTCATTCATGAACTACAATTGGAATTGAATTGAACACACCCTGCAAGATGTTCATGTGGAATTTCAATTGGAATTTAATTTCAATTACAAGAAATTCAATGCAAACACACAATACAGGAATTGTCATTTAATCTAGAAAAACATACATTTTATAATAGATTTACTTTGTCACATGGGGGCTGGCAGAAGGAGAGACGATCCTGGGAGTGGCTTTGCAACAATAGGGGAGCTTTATTATGAACAGACTAGACCAACAAAGGACCGCGTGGGATCAAAACAAAGGTAGGTTTGGCAGAGAAACACGATGGAGCACAGCCAACCTGAACACAGGCTTAGGTAGCGAGGACAGGAACAAAGAAACACTAATGGGGCAAACACAGAAACTCTCAGCACTCACAATGCAAGGGTAAGGGCAAGGGTAGATACTTATATAGACAGATAACAAGGTTGGAACAAGGGACAGGTGTTACACTAATTAACACATTAGGAGAGAGAATTGGGAAGAACACAGAGTGACCAGGACATCTGCTGGTGAAATGGGAACCTGAAAGACACAGTAGGGACAGATCATAACATACTTTCTGGTGTTTGTATATACTGTGGTAGGATATGTACTAGTGGATAAAGTGTACGTTATATTTGCATGATTGTAAGAAGGAAATGTGTATAACCTTTAGACTGTTCTATCAATATACCTTTGGTTTATTTTCCATGGGCACATATTTATGTCTTGTGCACTGGCTTTTTTTATGAGTCTGCAGTAACTTTCTTCTGAGTGTCTGTGGGCTGTCAGATGGATAGGGACATTACAAAGTTACTTGTATCACGGTAATCCCACATACATGCAGGGTTTGAGTCAAATGTATTCTATTTTTTAGCATACTGCTAGTTTGATGATTTGTTTATTAAAAGCAAATGGCAAAAAGAATTGCTTTATTTCATGTAGTTGGTGCTATTTATTTTCTTATGTACAGAAAAATACATTTTATGGTAACACTTAAGTTTTTAGTAATTTATAAACACATTCATAACAAATAATAATGCATTCATGAAGCACTATAAACATGGCTAAAAATATTTTTCAAAAGCCATAACACATTATAGATGTGTGTATTATGCGTTATGAATGCTTTATGAAGCTGTCATCTATAATGCATGATGGAAACCTTTATAATGCATTATAATGGTCAGTATTAGCATTACGGATGCTTTGTACTGCATTAAATAGGTATTGATAATGCATTATAGACGAGAGCTTCACAAGGCAGTCATAATGTGTAATAAACATAATTATAATGTGTTGTGCCTTTTAATAAATATTTATAGCTATATTTATAATGCTTTATGAATGCATTATAATGCATTAAGAAGGTGTTTATACATTCCTAAAAACATGACCTTAAGTAAAGTGTTATCAGTTTTATCGTTCACTTCAACCATAGGACCATAACAAAAAGCAAAACATTATGGCAAACAAAATTATGCTTTATTCCAATACATATGGCTCATTGTTCAATATTCCATCCATCCATTATCCAAACCACTTACACTCCTGGATCGCCCAGAGCCTATCCCAGAAGCAACAGGCACGAAGCAGGGAACAACCCAGGATGGGGGGGGGGTCAGCCCATCACAAGGCACACTTACACACCTATGGGGAATTTAATAACTCCAATTAGCATGTCTTTAGACTGTGGGGGGGAAACCAGAGTACCTGGAAGTAACCCCATGACGACATGCGGAGAACATGCAAACTCCACACACATGGAACCCAGATGGAAACTCAAACCCTGGTCCCAGAGGTGTGAGGCAACAGTGCTAACCACTGCACCACCATGCCACCCCTTACTCAATATCATTACATTTAATCAGCAAAAAATCTCCACTTAGTTTGCAACGTTCTGCCGTTACATTGAAGGTTGTCTCAACAGCTGCAAAGAAAGCTGGCATAACACCGTATTTGCTGAAATAACTCCGTATTTGCTGGCATGACACTGTATTTGCTGAAATTACTCCGTATTTGCTGGCATAACACTGTATTTGCTGGCATAACACCATAGTTCTGCTAGCTCAGGAAAGCCAGAGTGGTTTTCAGGGCCATTCGCAATTCACTTCTAAATGGTGCACAACCCTGCATTGCATGGCCTCAGCCATTTGTATGAACGGCATTGCTGTGTTTCCCATGACTCTCACCCTCTGGCATGATGGCCGGCTATATGTCTGATCGGTAGCAAACAAATTTTGAGGGGTCTTCAAACCCGTAATTTTACTACCTAATTAAATGTGTGCACAGAATACGCAAAAACAAAATGCTGATTGGTTTCCCCGGGTTAAGCACATCAGAATTAAAGACAACTCATAATTGAGAACACACTGTCATAAAGCCTATTATATTAAACATTTAGGGTAATTACAATGTGAAAGGCCCTGCCCCAATGAAAGGTACTATTTCATGCAATGGTTGAATTATTGAAATGGAAAGTTTATTGATAATTTAAACAAATCTTCAATTTAAATAAACCAGTTTGATATGCCTATTAGACTTATTTTAGTGCAAGAAAAGGTTTGAAGCCTTTCCAATGACATATAAGTTATATGCACAGCAAGTGAAGGTGATCGTGATGAAGAGTTTGTTGTGAGTGGGGGTTGGTTAAGTCGCTTCAAAGTGAGGGCAATTTCACATAATATTAAAGCGCAAGGTGGAGCAGCGAGTGCTGATGTAAGTGTTGTGCGTGATTTTCCTGAAATGTTTTCAAAAATTATTGAGGAGGGAAGACCAAATATTTAATGTAGATGAGACTGGCTTATTTTGGAAATAAATGCCTGCAAAGACCTGCATTTCAAAAGAGGAAAATCCAGGGCATAAGGCTTCGAAGGACAGGCCAACGTTATTGCTTGGGAGTGACGTGTCCGGGGATTTCAAGCTCAAGCCTTGTGAATTGCTCTGTAAATTAAGGCGTCTCTTCCCGGTATTTAGAAGGCAAACGCAAAAGGTTGGGTTACACTTGCTGTCAGACATCCAAGCATCTTCGATGAGCTTCACCCCAATGTAAAGGTCATATCTTTACCCCCCTCAGCACCATATTGCTACTTCAGCTGATGGATCATGGAGTCATATCCTCCGTTAAGGTCGATTATTGATGGTAGACCTTCTCACAAGCAGTCAGGGCTACTGAAGGCAATATGATTGGGTTAAGGGAGTTCTAGAAAAACTATAACCTAAAATGGTAAGACTGTGTATTGGCAAGAATCTGGTGATACGATATGTATCATGATAAAGGACTGTCGTATTATAAAGAACACACCAGTATATGCATAAAATCTGAATTTAAAAAAGTTTTTATGTAATTTTTAAAAAATAAGAAGAGTGAGATCTGCATTTGTATTTATCCCAGTCCCTGTAAAATCCAATAACACGGCACTACTTTTTGTGCAATCTGAGCAAAAATAAACAAACACCTGCCCACACTTCAGCTCTTTACGCTGGGAAGCCTGTCTAACGCTTATGGATTCAGCTATCGGTAACATTACTCATCAGGTAGGTTTGCTTCTAATTTTGGTGGTTTTGCTTCCTAACGTTAGCAGTGTGCCCTTATGCTACTTTTGTCTGAGTTTATGTTTTTACATTGGAGTGGAAGAGTCAAATGGCTGAAGATTGATTACAACACTGCTGTCTAGCGGTCGGGGTTTAAACACAGCACAAAATGAGCTACTGTCTGCCACGCATCCTTGCATGTAAACTATTAATTTAAAATCGATACAGTATCACAAAATATCTCACAAGATTTGATATACGTTCAACAATTTAGTGTGGCTTTGGTAGGAAAAATTTTTTAGTAGGAAAAGTTTTTTTGCAGTACTCAGTTTACCTATACAGATACATAAACACACACACACATGCTCTCTATTTGTTACTTTGTTTTGACTATTACTACTATTACTGTATTATTATTATTATTATTATGGTATTTAAGATGTTTCGTGTATTTTGAAGTGTTTCTTACGTGTTTTATGTATATGTATATATACCAAGACATTTCACTAAGTTTACCTACGAATCGGGCTTCCCTGCTGCTATGAATACTGTGCACCATCTTCTCCTCCCTGTCTTTCCGGCTCCTGCTGCTCTCTTCTCTTGGTCCCTGAAGGCCACCACTTGTCTTGCTTCATCCATCTACTACTGAACCACTTTTGTCTCGATTACTCCGTCTTTTAATATTGTTAGCATCTTTGGGTTTTGAAAGACGCATCATAAATTTTATATTATTGTTGTTTATTATTATATATCACTTTAATTTAGTTCAATACCTTGAAATTATTTATTCTGTATCCATGTTAGAATGGCACATAAAATAATTGTTATAATGGATATATAAGCAGCCAAAGGGTAGCAGAAATATAATATATCCATCCATCCATCCATCCATACATACATTCATCCATCCATCCATACATACATTCATTCATCCATCCATACATACATTCATCCATCCATACATCCATACATTCATCCATCCATCCATTCATACATACATTCATCCATCCATACATACATTCATCCATACATCCATCCATACATCCATCCATCCATCCATCCATACATACATCCATCCATCCATACATACATACATACATACATTCATCCATTCATACATACATACATACTGTTTATCCTGGTCAGCATTTAAATTTTTCTTACTTTGGTCCCACAGTTCAATTCAAAGTCTAATTTTGTGCCTGTTGCTACAGTAACCAACCTTCTTCCATCACAGTTGACACGTCTGTAGTGAAGGATTCTGTGGTAATGTCCCCTGCTTGTTCCCCACTAGTCCTTCATTCTTAAATACAAATTCACTGCACAGTCTCCATGGACAATTTTCACAAACGTTGCATCAAACTTCTAAAGAGCAATGCCCTTTCTAAGTTTTAACTTTGATACTAAACTTCTCCAGTTATATTAAGTTAATGAGAGTAAAGTAGAGGACATAGTGTATTTTTCGGATAAACGTCTGTCCTTTTTGGGTAGGAAAATTCTGTTCTCTAAGTGCCCACAGAGAGAGCTTCTCTCATTAAGAGGAACTTCAAGTCAAGTCGAGTTGAGTGCAGTGGGTTTTATTGGCGCACCATCCCATCCATATACAGGTACACAGCGACATAAAAAACGCTCCCCCAGGACCTCGGTGTAACATGCAAACAGCAGGTGATGGGGGAGGCTACTCACAACACTTAAAGAGCAATCCATATGACATGTGAAACCGGGGGGGGGCTTTATATACACAGTGTGTATGTAAACAATATATCATACAGCAGCACAGAGGGGCCAGGTCACTGACATTCAAACTTTCGGGGGGCTGGACTGTGGTTGAAATAGAAATTAATTCATTGTTTTTCATTCTATGTACACTAGTTCCACATGTTACTCATTGTTACTAGTGATATAGTGTCAGCCGTTGACACATTTATTTCGATACAATAATGACACCAGAGAAATGACGTGTAACCAGTGATCCCACCTTTGGCATATTGATTACAGGGAGGCGGATGAGGGACAATCGGGAGGAGGGGGGAGCAAATTTTATCAGAAAATACCACAGTAGTGTTCCTTTTTAAAATACCACCTACTCTGGCATAATGTCTGGACAGTATGAAGCCATTAAAAGTTAGTTACGACCCAAACCTAGCAAGATTTTTTGACTGCATTCGGAGGGGTGGCGCTGGCAGTTAATTTTCCCAACTGGATGCAGCAGGATATTGGTCACCCATTGCAGGTGTCAGGGACCTGCTAACGGTTTGCGGGAGATTCCCAGGAGGTGTGGGAAGTCTGTGTGAAAGATACGCATTTACATGATTATGAAGCAGTTGAAGATTTTTATGCTGAATGTTTCTATGGATACTAGCCACATTTACGATGGATGTTATCTGGACAGGTGCGTAGCAGGTCGGCATATATGCACTGCTGATGCTGGTGAGAAGGCTGCTCAGACGAGGGGAGCCTGCTATAATTTGAGGCCCCTACTCTATGGGGTTTGGGTATAAACTTCTTGGCAGTGTTATCCAGTGAGGTTGGTGATGTCATCACTGGTTTTGTGGAAAATTACTGTCGCCTTCTCCTTATGGCATTATGGTTTTTCTTGAACATGAATGATTTTGTTACCCATTCTCACACATCAAGGTCTGTGAGCCCACAGGACAGATGGCTTAAGGCTCCTTTTTGTGCAGAAACGTGCATTCCTAACCATGACCCTAGATAGCGGTGAAAGCTCTACAAACACACAAGCCTTCGCATTAAAGACAAGGATCTCTTACCTTCCTTAGGAAGTCAGTTTAAGTTTGAGAAGTCAGAGTAATAAGCAGACGAGAAGGCGTTACTCCTCATGATGAAATGGATCTGCAAGCAAAGTTTGCTTCAGTCAGTTATTTTTACAAAGGAAGGAATAATATACTGGAACAAAAATATTCATTTTTTTCATTATAAAATAACCTCATTTTCAAATGTTACCAGTCAAATGCCAACCAGGCAGGTGTTGGAGGGAGAGTTGAATTTAGGTATATTTTTATATATTTGGGGGAATATATAGAGAATGTTTTCCATTTCTGACAATAAAGAAAGTGAATATTTGAAGGTCCCAGGAGAGTCCCTAGTGCAGACGCTTAACCCAAAATGTGTACAAATTAATTCAGATTCAGTTTTGCTGCTTTACATATGATTAACTGGAAATTAAACCACACAAAGAGTAATATAGGACTAATTCACACTTGTACCATGAATATAGAACTAAACTGCAACTAAACTAAAGGTAGATTAATTGTTTTTTCAATCTCAAAATTAGCTGCATAATACATTTTAACCACACATGCAAATCCTCCGATGCGTAATTCAACAAGCAGTACCAAAACTTTTGAACTACTGTGAGGAAAAAATGTTTTTCAGATTCCATTGCAAACTTTTTTTTTATATTTAATTGCACTGTGGATGAAAATCCTTATTCACTGACACTCTGTAAATGGATCACATTTCTAGGACATTTCTGTATTGATTTCATGTTGCCTGAAGTGAGCTGGGCCCAGGGGAACGCAGGTCCATGTTCCTGGTGCAGAATTCTGTTGCAAAAAATCATTCACTTACACCACAGGTGGGGCTTGTGTATAAGTACAGAAATACAGCTTGTGGAGGGAACTCCAGGTCACTGGGATAAATAAATAAAATCACAGTGAAGTAATCTAGGTGCTGTCAGCGTGTCCCCATGGAGGGGTACATCCCACCCGAGACCCGGGTTCAGCCCCCTTGTCAGTGGTGGAAAATAACATCACAGAGGCTGTGGAACAAGATAAGGTGAAATGCATAAACCGACCCTGACACACTGCTGATAATGACATGGGGAGGGGTGCCTGGCGGGGGGTTGGCAGGACATGGAAAGGGAACTGCAGTAGCGTTAACTCAGATGTTTTCCGTCAAAACTTCAAGCAAAATCAATTCTGAAATCGCATATTCTGAACGTGAATATGGAGGGAAACCAGCTACACCTGTTTCATCAAACATAATGCCCCTCGTTTGCTAGTTAATTAAAAATTTTCTCTGAATGCCCATTGAATATCTGCCCACCGTGTCACAAACAAAGTTGTTCTAGTTGTTCTACAACCTTTTTCAGAGCAAAGAATACTTTTATTCAAAAACCATTGAATTTTAATTCGAATAAAAAATCTTCAAAATTCAGCTGAAGCTAAGGGTGGAATATTAAGGGCTGTACTAGCCTGTGTCCTCCAGAGGGCGCTTGTTATTCCATAACCCAGGGGTCACCAACATGGTTGCCCCCAAGGACCACATGAGTCGCCCGCGGACCTGTTCTGAGAATAGCACAACTGACCAGTGAGCAGCATCTAAAATTTAATTTTATCCTGTTGCTATTCTTCTTTATCACATTTGCATTTATATAGATATGAAAATGACTAAAAAAAAAATTTATTATACATGAAGTTTAGATAAGTTTAGGAGGGCGTTTCAAACTGGTAGCCCTTTGTATGGCTCAGTACCCGTGAATTAGCTTAGTTTCAAAAAGGTTGGTGACCCCTGCCATAACCTATTTCAGAGCAAAGAAGTCTTTTATTCAAAAGCCATTGAATATTAAAGTGAATACAAATAAGGCTTTGCATACTTCTGACCATATAGGTGATAAATATTCTTTGTAGTGATCAGGATACTGTCAGACTATAGCAGTTAAGTTAAAAAATGTTAACGCTTGCATTTTTTTTTTGTCGGATGTTTTTCTCCAGCGTAAGCTACAGCTCAGTGTGAGTACGTGCATTAAGCTGAGACACAGCCGCATCATTAATAGTGATGCTTCAACTTATTTATATGGAAATGAACAATCCTGGGGGCCCTTTGTGTTGCAGCCCTTAGCTTTCATCCTGTCAGGGGGCGGGTTGTAGTTTACGACCTGGAGATGCACAGACACCCTGCGGGAGATTGGGATGGTAAGGAACGGCAGATACCCAGACTGAGGGAAGTGCCCAAGCCGGCTATTAAACCCATGAAAGGAAATGCATGTTGTCCCTTTAATATTTAAGGTGGACGTGGCAGAGATGAACAAGTACTTTAATCAGTATTTACCTTATGTTATTTTAAAATATTTTAGGCCTAATAGAAAAAAGTGGCTGTTTTTTTATTTGTGACAGGGGACTCCAGTTGCCTCGATTCTGCAGTTTTATTTCAGTCTATCAGCACTGTGATGGATGGCTCCATTAGCTAATGACTTCAGTCTTACCCCCAAAAGCACAGGGGCTCGATTATCCCCCCTGCCTAGGCGACCCTGAAAAGTGATCAGTGCGGAGCCGCAGCCTGGCTGGCTCTCCATCGGCCTCATCTCTGTTTGCCTTCAAATACTGCAAACTGGCAACAAACAGTTGGGGTTGAATTGAGGAACAGAGATGGAGGATGTCTGTGTGTGGGGGGCGGGGCAGCGTCTTCAGCACAGAAGCTCTTTTGTTTGGAAGCCCCCATAACTACCAGCCTCCCCAGGCTGTGGCAAGGCCTGTTAGAGTGCATGTTTTCTTGACAGCTCCTATCTTGCTGAAACAAATTGATTCACCCCCCCCCCCCAGGCCAAGTGAAAAATTACTCTCTGTTTCCTTTTTCCTGGCATCCGTTCCATATGGCTTGGTGGGGGTGTCTGTATTCACTCCTTGGGGGACTCGGAATAGGGCGACACGCTGGCCGCGTTTCCTAGCAGGCAGGCAGACAGAGGGGGCTGTCCCACGCTGAAAGGCCGTCGGGGGGGGGGCAGCACAGCACCGTGGACTCAGCTAGCCTGGGCCGCCTGTGGGAGGCACTCTGTGCAGCCCTCAGGGAACAGAAACCCCCTCCTCTGGATAACACGTACGTTAAGCGGGACTGTGCCTGTGATCCACGTGGGCTGTGATTCTCTCCTGTCAGGATGACGCCATTAATAGGGACACACCCTTGTCTCAGCAGCAAGCAGCAGTCACTGATGAGTGATTACCATTTTTAATTTATTACCCTGAAAACATTCTTTCATGGTATTTCACCAGATTTAGTAATGTTAACTTAACTTGATGATTTGTAGCACCATCTAGAGGACATTTAAAGTATGGAAAAACCAAACGACCAGCTCAAACTCTGAAAACACAATCTCCATACATAGGTTGAAATGGTCTGTTTCAGTTAGCGTTAGAATGGGCAGGAGAGCAGCTCTGACCTCTACGGAGGATAGCAGCTCTGACTCCTACAGAGGAGAGCAGCTGTGACTCCTACAGAGGATAGCAGCTCTGACTCCTACAGAGGATAGCGGGTCTGGCTCCTACAGAGGATAGCGGCTCTGACTCCTACAGAGGATAGCGGCTCTGACTCCTACAGAGGAGAGCAGATCTGCCCATTACTGAGGTAGGAAGTTATGGTTAATAGGTCCTATGGAAGCTGCCTACTTTCATTTTACTGGTCATTAAAATTATTTCAGAACTGGAGTGACATGAGTAGACCAGTAATCCCATTTCAAAATATAATTTTAGGGTTATTAATGCATGATTTCAAGCTGGGTTCACTGGTGCACACTGTGCTCCAAATGATCTTGGTCAAAGCAAATGAAGTCCCAGGCAGTCACACCTCTGCTGTGAGAGCCACGCGATTGGCTGAGCTGTGCGTTGTCAGGACGGGCCTCTTTGCAAGTGGATGCCAGCATCTCCCCACATGTGATTGGGCAGGCTGCGTGACATCAGGCCAGGCCGGTTCACGAGTGGATGCCGGTGTCTCTCCACGCAAATGCGTGGTCATGTCTCCTTTTAGCACTATGCTGGACATGTACACATCATACAGTAGTTAGAGAAGCCTCATATTTTACTGTACATACTGAGAGTATAAGCACAGAGAAAGAGAGATCCTTTTATAAAGGTTATGTTCATTTCTAAATGAGCTTTTCATGCATTCTCCAGTCAACGATGTGGCATTTTGGTAATGTGCAGGATACTAGTTGTTTCCAGTTAAACAGTTATGAATAATACATACCTCACATCAACTGCTGTTCAACTGCATCAACTGCAACTGAGGTGTCAAGCACTCAAGCACTTTCAGAAGCTTTGGTGAGACAACAACTTCCCCTTTCAGAACTAAGGCTTCCAGTCACAAGACAAATCCACTGATGTTAACCCCTTCCTCACGCATGCACACACACACACACACACACACACACACACACACACGCACGCACACACACGCAGGCACGCGCACACACACACGCAAGCACGCACAAATACATGCACGCACAAACACATGCACGCACAAACAGACGCACGCACACATATACACACCCACGCAGGCACGCACACACGCAGGCACGCGCACACACACACAAGCACGCACAAACACATGTCACCGCATACTGCTCTGAACACAACTAAATCATATATCGTGCTTCTTCAAGCTGTATATACAGAAATTACATAAACATTGCACCTTCACCACTCTCTTACCTTTAAATGTTCTGGAAGGTGCCGTGCGGAGCTCTCAGGCCGGCCCACCCTCTGGAGCTCTCCAGTGAAAAGGTCATCTAGCAGACCTTCACCCCGATCCATTTGCCCTCACACAAGTGTCGCAGAAATACTGCAATCCCCCAAAAAGGTCTTTCGGAGCCTGGGGGGGTGGGGGCGCATGCTAAACTCTTGTTACCCACCCCAGAGCTAATGTTGTCGGGGTCTGACATTTGCTGGGGGGAGCTAAAAATAACTCAGCCACAGAGTACAGCACTCAGGGCTCAAAATACAGTAATTACCCCCTTGGCACTGCGGAGGACTGGGACCTGAAGATCCCTGCCAATGTGAAAATTCGGGAACAATACTTGGGGCCCCCTATCCTCAATGCATAGCAGTCTGCTAACCTGAACGATAAAACATAACATGAAGATGAACATAAAAATGAAATTATGCCAATTTCTAAACAAACAGTATTGAACACTTTGCATGTCAAATTACTTGGTAATTTCCTATCTAGATCTTTTATATAAAACACAAACCATCTAAAATATGCCCCTGTATGTACAAAGTTACTACTGTACTTACTACATTTTGAACTCATTGTTAACAATACAAAATTAACGGTACTGAAAACTTTAAAAGAAATGCGAGAAAGAAGAAATTTTGAGAAATACAAGATTCCACGGTCGCAAACAGCTCACATGTGAGTGAGGACAGTTACCATGACAAAGATGCTTGGCGTGCCCAAGTCAGTACTTTTAATATTAAAGTTAGCATGCACTTACACTAACAAATATTATGTATTACTAATATTGAAGTATTATATAATTTTATGTGATACAAAATTTTCTGTGATCTTTCACCAAGCTTCAAAAATATTCCTGCTAATTTTTTCACGGGCAACTGGTGAATAGTTAGAAGCATGAATGGCACCTGGATGTAGCTCCCAGTGGCCTCACAAGCCATTGGAGGGCATTGTGTGTGTGCAGCTACTAAAAATAGCATGTGTGTGTTTGTGGGGCAGGGAAGGGGTTCTATAAATGCTGTTTAGATCTGACTGAATCACACTGCCTGAAGGCCCCAAACACAACCCTGACACACTTTACAGAGTCATTTATCTCCCCGGAAACGGTGGAGAATCACCACGGCTTTTCCAGATCAACTACAGCAGGGGAATCAAACTTCAATCCTGGGGGGGCCGGAGCCCTGTGTAGCTTAGCTCTTTCCCTGTTTTACCACAAATGACTCAGCTCAAGTGCTGTGTGATAATTGGTGCATGGAGATGCAAGGAGTTGAATCAGGTGTGTTAAATGAGGGGAACAAAAATGTGCAGGGCTCTGGCCCCCCAGGACTGGAGTTTGACACACCTGATCTACAGGAACCAGGTTGGTGCTGGTCATGCCAAACCCGCTGGGTTTGTTCACATGTGTTTCATGGCTGGATCTTTTGGTCAGAATGGCTGCCGCTTCGCTGTTGGCCTGTATCTCCCCAAGATGGTGTTTGTATGAATGACTGACTGTCCACTGCGCACTGCCAGCCCCTGCCTGAGCTCAAGGCATTCCGTGTTAAAAAAGCACCCCACTTTGCAAGCTTCCGGTCCCTCCTGCCACACAACAGCGGCCTTGCGACCGCAGAGCACACCTTGCAGTCCTTTCTCATGCAATGGCTGCGCTGAGATGCGCGAGTAGCACATCCTGCCCAGAATAGCAGCCCTCATTTACCGCCGGTCAGGCTGAGTGACCCTTTCATCTCACCATGGCTCTTGTGCAGCACTCTGCTCACTTTCAAGCTTTCATTTTTTGCAGCTTTTGAGTCCATTTGTACGACCCTAACCCCTACCCAGCTCTAACCTTAACCATAAATAACAAAACAAAATACCAGACTTGGCATTTTTAATTTTTTGATTGCATTCACAGATCATTTTGGGGACCTGAAAAATGGTCACTACAACGTCAAAATAACAGGTTTTTATAACATTGTGGGGTACATTTGGTCCCCACAATGTAATAAACATAATCCACACACACACACACACACACGCACACACACACACATGCAGAGCTATTTCACTACACTGCCCTCTAGGTGCAGGATGGCTCGCTGAAGGAAGGGTTATGTCTTTTCTCGAGGTTTTCTCTTGCCTACCGTCATGTGCTGCCTGTATGGTATCTCTGTTGTTGTTGTGTGATAATGGTGTTTGTGCTGTATTCTCTATTGTGTACTGACAGGTGTAAAGTGTGATGCTGATTGTTTGGATGTACCATGCTGTGGAAAACAATTTCCCCCATGGGGACAATGAGGTCTGACTGACTGACTGACTAACTAGCCATAAATATACAGCAGAACACAGAAGCGAAATAAATGTAATGAACTGATTAAATAGATAAATAATATGTAAAAGTGACCTCCTGACACTCAGCTGGGTGAGCAAACGTGAACTGAGCATACAGTCTAGCGTACAGCATGCTGTAATTACTCATCATGCCACATTAGTCTGCATCATCTACAACCAGCAGTAACCAGATATGAGCGGCTTGATTAGTTCGATTTGTTTCATTTTTTTTATCAGAATGATCATGACCACAATAATCTGCCACATTCATAACCCAATTGCCCACCCCCCCTCCCCGCCCATGCATTCCTGAGCATTCAGAGCCGTGGCTCTGTCCTCTTTCCCTGGAAAATGCAGTGTGTGGCCTAGATGGCCTGTGAAATCATGACTTTCTTGTACGTTCGAGTGCGAGGTCCTAGAACCAAATCCGCTGTCCTGGGGCCCTCCCTCAAAGGAAACACAGGCTCACCTGTACACGGCGGATCACTTTCAGCCAGCCTTCCATTTCTTGGTTACTTTGGGTCAAACCACCCCCGTGGCACTTCCTGTCACATGGCCGTCACTAGGCGGAGGGCAGGTTGTCAGAGCATACAGCGGCATACATCTGCGTTTACGTTTGGAGACCTGGGGCAACATGATCGAAGTAAAGGAATAGAATATCACACTGCAGGGGACACTTTGGGGTGGAAGTCGAGCTTTGAGCCCATCAGCAAGAGGTCTGAGGCCCCCAGGTTAGCATGACAGGCTAGCTGGGCTTTAAAAATCAAGGCTAATATGGACCCTGACTGTGCAGGACCAACAACAGTCAGCAGCACCAGGCTGCAGTGTGAGCTGTTGTGTATTGTGTGTGTGTAGAGCTCATTTGGTGTTAGATCACTGTGGTAATACAAGCGGATGCCTCTTTATAGCTCGTATGGCCCTCCCCAGCAAGGCACTAAGCATGGGTGTTCTTGAGGGCAGCGTGCAGCTTGGCAGGTTAGACGTTGTGCTTGTGAGTGAATCGTTGCTAGTTCAAATCCTGTGATGTCACCATTGGGCCCTTGAGCGTGGGCCTGCCCCCCCCCCCCAATTGCTCCAGGGACTGTCTGGACCTGTCTGTTGAATAATGGCAAATTTACATGTGCTGTGAGTAAATTTGCTATCTGGAGCAGGATGGCCACTTCCCTTAGTGTTGATCGACTGTCTTTTATATGCCCCTAATGCTATTTCAGACCCTCCCTCATCCCCTTAGTGCCGCAGGATGAAAGGCCCATTATCTCTGACGCAGCCATAATCATAACCCACTCACAGTGCCTTATTCTGATCCTCACTGCAGAACTTCGGGCATCCTTTTCCATTCTCCAATAACATCCAAGGTGTTTATCTGGAATTTCCACAATAAATCTGTGTGATTCCTTTGGTCATCCATTCAGAAACGAGTCGGCTGCACCAACCAAAGCAATGTCATGTTTCCATCCAGCTGATGATAGGAAACCTAAATGAGCAGGTGCCCTGTATGCCATATGGTGACATTTTTCAAAGAACATGCAAATGAATCTGGTTCATGATCTGATCCCCAGCTGTCTGCAGAGATGGAACTTTCAGGTCCAGAAAGTAAAAATCCAGACCAAGATTTTGTTTCGATTAACCAGTTAAGTGTGGACACACAGTACTCAACTGGTTGGTTGAAACAAAATCTTGGTCTGGATTTTTACTTTTTGGACTTGAAATGTCCGCCTCTGGCTGTCTGGGATAATTATAGTTTACTGCAGGGGTAGGCAACCCTGTTCCTTGGGTGTCGGTATCCAGCAGGTTTTCTATCTACCTGTTACTATCTGCCTGAGATCTGGTGTGATTCATCAAAGACCAGGAAGGATAGAAAGCCTGCTTGATATCAGCATTCCAAGATCAGGGTTGTCTACCCTGGTTTATTGTATAGAGTGTTTCATTTGTGCAAGCAAATATATTTTATTTGAAGCGTACAACATCATTTTTGTATTCGGTTTCACTCTTGCCTGGATTAGCTGTCTTTAGGCAAAATCTGACAGTCAATCAACAATTAATGAAAAATAAATTGCAAAGTTATTTTTGAATTATCAGACCCAATCTTTTTTCACTTCTTCAGAACAGGCGGGGCCGTCACATAGTGTAGTATAAAAAACACTGTCCTCAAATGAGGAGCTCTCTTTAAGACTGAAACAAAGAGACAGTTAGGACCTTCTCCAAAGATGAGGAGCACCGAGCAATACTCCAAGGTCAGCAAGCGCTCAGACAGGTAGGCTTGTGGTTCAAATAGACAACTATTTTGGTCATCTCTCACGCTTTCTCACTATTTTCATTATTTTGAGTGTGCAGTCTATTTAATCGGAGTTAATCTGAGGTAACCATGTTCATTTTAGGCAGGTTTCTCCAGATTTGTGGAAACCACACTAACTTCCCTTTATAGCCAGTTCCCAAAAACTCTGCCAGCTAACACTCTTGTCTAACACCAACATTGATGTGCGTAATGAACTTTATGGGATGTTACCGATGTCCTCGGTGAGTTATCTTGCATTGGCTTAAGGTAGTTATCGAAGTACCCGGGCCATGATCCTGAACTTACACGTCACTGATCTGAGCTTGTAAATAGTACTAATTTATGATGCAAAGGTGATAATTCTCATCTCTACATTTCACTTAAATGCTCTCTATTGAACCTTGATCTCTGTTTTCTTTGAGCTTTGCTACCTCACCACCGGGTGATTATGTTATTCCGATACACGATCCATCTCCCGGCATCAACATCTTCTTTCCAAGCGAACAACACAATAACCTGTTTCGTTTTTTCATCATGCGGCGGCCAGCTTTCTGAAGTGCGGACCAGATATGGTGTTCTACAAATCTGCTGCATCTTTACCAGTCACTCGCAGCCAATAACCAACTGTGAGCAGTTGAGGCCGTTTCTGTTACTGCCACTCTCAAGCAAATGCGGAGCTAGTCACTCTGTGTAGAGCAACACAAAAGCCACTTAGCAGTAAACAGTACAAGGGGATAAGGACGGTCATGGTGATGAGAGACAGCTTCCAGCAGAAAAATAACAAAAACACTAATTAACAGCAATGGTGAGGTACAGGAGAAGTGAAAGGTTTAAGGCTGAGCACTGGTGTGCATTTTCACATCAGTTTATCTCAGAAATTTTACAGTGATACTACAGATTAAGACAATGACAGGTCAAGAGAAGTGAAAGGACTGTGGTGGAAAATTCTGCAGAGGCAGCTCAGAGGTCAGCAGGGATGCTCACTTAACGTGGCACGACAAGGAAGTGGCCTGCTGTCTCTGTGATGGGGCGGTCAGCCCACGGGGTTGGGGGCGGGAGGGTGAGGCTCCCAGAAGTGTTCAGGTTTCAGAAATGCTGAGGAGCGGAGGTACAACACGCGCACACACACACACACACACACACACACACACACACACATGCACCCAGAACAGGTGAATACACAGTAAACATGTGTATCCGCTAGGGATGCCCCCCAATGCATTACACAGAAACACACAGATAATGTGGTTCTTCAAACTGATTCATATCACTGTGGATGGGGATAAGAAATAAATCCCCATTCTGTTTGAAACACTGGGCTTTAATTGCACTAATAAGTCATTTAATTTACAACAAATTATTTAAAAGAGATTGCTGTATTCAGTAGCTGACCGCTGACCCACCAAGCTAGCTAGCTGACCTTAGTTGACCTTTCCCGGCTATCACGCTGGGAAACTCACAGGGAGGAGGAAGAGGAGGAGAAGGAGGAGGAAGCAGCTTCAGTGTCAGGTGTCAGTTTAGATGTATGTGTTAATTCCTTCCATTAAAAAAAAAAAACATTTTTTTTAATGACGTTATTGTTGCTGTGTAATTACTGTTGTACATCCATCCATTTTCTGTGTCCACTTGTCCAACTCTGGCTTGCAGGAGCTCTGGAGCCAAGCCATCTTGGGGCACACTCTCACACCATTCACTCACACAGGAAACCAGAATCCTGGTCCCAGAGGCGTGAGACAAGAGTGCCAACCACAAACTGCAGTGACATTAACATCAACCAACTGCATCGTTGGAATTTAAGATTATTCCCTTCAACTGAAGGATATTTTTCTTTATATCGTTAGTATAAATAATTTCTGTTTCCAACGCAAAACAGAATCTTTCAATTTATAAAACTACTTTTTCAGTTTCTGGGGGAGAGACGTGGTATTTCATAAAACTTAGTTTAGTTAAGACCAAACAAGTGCATCGCCTGTGAATATTAGGTTAGAAAATATGATTTTATGAAACTATTTTACAAACCACACCCGCTTCTATCCGAATACACATTCAGGGACAGATAATTTTGTCGGCTGAACAGATACAGATACTGATAATGACGTGGCTCTGCTCCTCTAGTATACGCCCTGCTCACGCAGTGAGATGCTACCACAACCTCTTAGCTACTCACTGAGGTAGAGGAAGAAAATTATAATTAGCGGAGACATTTTTAATCTAAGAGTTATTATGAAGTACCAGTAAGCAGAAGAGAACTGACCGCAGGCTCACTAGTGAACCAAAGATTTGGTTCAGCTGATTCCAGTTAAAGATAGCAGATGCTTTTTTTCTTGTGCGGCAGCATAAGACAAACATTCAACAGCTAAACACTGTTATAATTTCATGTTGACACCGAGCTGGAGATCATCATCTATGACTGTCCTTCCTTAGGTGCCAGAACTCCTAACCCAAGCAAATGGCAATTTTACACTTCAGTTTTGTGCAGTATTTCTCATTTTGAAAGTCTCTACACCAGTGGTAAAACATTTTAAAGGATTTTAATGAGGATATGTGCTTATTTCCTTTTATAATGTGGTCTTCAATACAAATAGAAAGTACCGTGTATATTTATGAACTATGTACTACTATCTGCATTGTCAGTCATTCAGCCAGAAGGACGGGAAGGTACCTATTGCCCAATTAGACAGCCCCCAAAATAGCTTTTGCTTGTGAAAGATGTGTGAGGAAGATGTGAATGCAGTGTGGGTAGACACAGTAAACACAAAAGTGGCATCCTGCCACAGCAAGTGGGACCTGGCAGTGGATTTCTCAACTCCAAGATCTTCTATTAGCTATTAGCTGTGTCATTGCAATGAGTTGAGACCAAATTATCAAAAGGAAGATAAATGAATCGACCAGGAGGTTGAGGGTGACGTGTGGATGCACCTTCCAGCAGGACAACGATCCAAAACATGCTGGAAAGGAAACTCTCATTTATTCCAGAGGATGAACATAAAAGTTCTGGAATGACCCACTCAATCATCAGTCTTAAACCCAATAGAACATTTCTAGAAGGACCTGAAGATCAAGAATCACTAGTGGGATTCCCGGAATCTTAAAAATTTAATGAATGTCTATGAAGAAGATTGTGCCGAAATCCAACATGAACATTGTGAAACATTAGTTGTTTTTGTACAGGAAGCGTCTTGAAGCTAGCACTGCAATCAAAAGCTTCTCCAACAAGTGTTAACTAAATACTTTTTTCCTGTGTCATTCTATTTTTGCATAACTTTTTTATGGATTGGAATGTTCTGATTTCTTTAAGTGCTGCCATTTTATTGAGTTAATATTACTGATTGGTCTAAATGTCATGTAAATAGCTGCACTGGAAAAACGTTTAATGAAAAAAACATTTCCATGTTAAATACTTATTTCCCTCACTGTGTTCTAAAAGGAGACAGAGGCTGAGTGCGTGAGTGTGTTTGTGTGAACGTTTGCATAGCAAGAGGCTGGGCTTCCTTCGCCGCCCGTCTGCTGCCGTGTAGGCAGGTTCATTTCAGCGCTGGGGAGGTGAGAGGGTCAGGGAGTAACAGGATGATGGCTGCTACCAGTAACCCTTGTTTCATCCTCAATGGTGCAGAAATGGACTGAGGTAGGAGATTTGCAAGCCTGCAGTGAGATTATCGATTTCGTCACTGCAAACACAACTGCGCTTGAAGGCTGTGTTTCATGTGCTGCGCAGAGACAGAGAGATGTGCTTTCGTATGCTCCGTACATGGCTGTGCTGATCTATGCCCTTTTAGTAATGGGGGGGGTTGGGGGGTGATCTGACTTAAAAAGAGAATGCCAGTAGCCTATTGTTTGCTCAAAGAGTTAGAGTCAGAATCAGAATACTTACTGGATACTCATCACCACTGGCAAGATGCTCTGTTTCGGGTCTACCGTACATAGACCACCAATGGTTCACCATTGTTAAAATATGAAGAAACCTTAAAACATACTTTAAAGGCTGTTCCTGGGAGGGTGATTTCGAAGGCTTGATTTCTTGGCATTTCTTGATGGAAGGGTGATTGAGTGTAGGAAACTGATACTTAAGGGGAGAATCAGAGTGTGGTGTAATTTTTGACAGCTTCAAATAACTTCCTGGAAACCTACATACTCTATCTTCATTTGAAAACAGCCCCTCAGGAAAGTCCATTTGAATCTGCGCCATAGTTCAGCTGCTGGGTGACTCTGCCAGAGCATGGCTTCACACTTCATGGCAGCTCATAGGAATTGTCACATTCATAGAGCGGCCACTCTGCTCGGAAAATATCAGGTGTTTTGAGAGGGAAGTCTCACAAAGCTGCAAGACCTTTGACGGAATAAGACACTGGAATGCAGGAGCCACACACATGTTGTGTGTATGTTCATGCACAATCTGTTCTGTTAGATGTCTCAACATCGACGAACCTGGTTCCTGCAACACTGTGGACATGAACTTGCAAGAGTGAAATATAGCTAGTATTTAGAGTCCTGCAACGAGAGGACAGAACATAGGCTACAGCGATCAAAGACCACATCTTTCTTAAGATAACATCATTTACGCTTCATAATGTGATGTCCATAAGATATAAGCTACAATGAGCATTTGACGTATAACTGCCCAATGTGGTAAATTCAACACTAGAAGGGAGGTGGACCCTGAGTCACTCTGATGTAAAACATACTTAAAACAACTTTAAACTATGTTAAAAACTGAAACCTTTAAGGGGGCTTTCCTTTACCTGGTACTGCCTTTGAATTTTGAAATGGATTTCTGTAAATAGTTTGAGACACTCTCTGTCCTTGCTGAGATAAAATTAATAACTATACACCAGTATGTTACCCTTCTTGGATTGTAATTAGACAAACATTATTGAGTTCATTTTGAAGTGTTTTTTTGAGTCCGGAATCTGGCTCTTTTCGTTCTTCTGCTGTGTAGCTTGTGTAGCTTGTGTAGCTGTGGCTTGACACTCTGAACGTTGCGCCTCTCAGTGCCTTGCAGTGCATCTGTGCCTCCAAGCCTGACGCCAGCAGCCAGCTTAGCGGCTCAGCATTTTGGTAAGCTCGCTGCAGTTTTTTAACAGTTCTAAATACACCTTTGCTCATTAAAGGTGATGTTTAGGGTGTTGCCGATTATCTTACTTCTTTCGTTAAGATTTCGTACTTGTTTTTCAGTCAAGTGCGACCCGAGCAAATGAAACAGCACAGACCACATCACAGCAGAGGTATGTGTGCACATGCCGAATCTCGAAGACAACCCTGTCTCATTTTGACATTGTTGCAGTCAGTTCTGTAGCAATGTCATTTATTTATAAATGCCCACCATGCCACAAAAATGGCATGGTGGATATTTAATTAGTAACTGGGGACGATGTGCTGTGTCCCGGGAGAGTGAATTTATATATGCCATAGCGTATTACTATCGTACATCATAATATTACTCTTTGCAGTCTAACACGCGGCTTCACCTACTGTGTTGGCAAACAGAAGTTTTATTTTCGTTTTGGTTTTCCAGACCAGCAGGGAAGTAACCAGCTCAAACCACCGCCTGTAATGGTGAGTAACCCTTCATGTTCCAGGGAACTTGTGTAGACTCACCAAGCAGATGACATGTATGTGGATTCACAGATATTATCGGTGATTTGTCTTCTCCTAATTATTGATACCGCTTCAGACGGCTGGATGCTTTACTGCAGAGTTTCTCAATCCGGTCCGCAGAGACCCCCAGACAGTCCATGTTTTTTTCTCCCTCTCAGTTCCACAAAAATGTGAACAGTCTGGGGGTCCTTGAGGACAGCTCCGGGGATCGGGGGGTAACGCCGTTCCTTCATAACTCCAGTCATGGTGGGGGGTGGGGGGTTCATGCCCATCCCAATTCTGGGGCTAAACTCGGCATGTTTTCACCCTGTTTCCCTGAGGAAGTCCTGTGTCCTCCAGCGGTCCAAAAGCATCCTTCTTGCATGAAACAGACTCTACACTGGCCATGGCATGTGATTTTATGTGCAAGCATTTGCCCTGTGTGAAGGTTCAACAGCAAGAATTCATTCACATTAGAAGCCGATGTCCTTAACCACATGACTCCGTCTGCCTCTGTGCAAATGTCCACATAAATTTCTCCGGCTTCCTCCAAGGGGGCTACAGGAAGACTCAGACACGGCAAGGGTGTTTCTGTTTGACCCACTACAGGACCGCCTGCTGAGTACTGGAAAGGAGAAAATGAGGCCCGGACAAGCTGAGCTGGAATGGCGTTCCAAGATGGACGTGGATCAAGAGGATCCCCACATGACGGAGAGCCCGGGGGAGCCCCTCCCCCCGACCCCACCTCACAGCTCCACCTACATTGGTGAAAAATGCCGGCTCTTTAAGCTCCTGTATTTGTCTCAGGATAAACTTCAGCTGACTGCCAGGAACACCAAAGTCCAAAGTACGGTATAGTGGCGGGTACAGTAAATGCAGTCTGAATAACAGCCTCCGAGGTCTTATTAGGGACAGTGACTTAGTACTGACAGGCAAATCAGAAAGCTGATCATGTAAATTAGCAATGGCTCAATTCATTGATAAACAAAATGTATTAGGAAAAATGTATTAATGTTTTCAGTTTTATGTTAATATATCTGTAAGCAGAGGTTTCTCTGGACCTTCTGTCCACAATAAGGGTATAAAAACCACCGCGTATTGGTACAGATAAGACAGCCTCAGTCACAGCTGTAGATGTCAAGTCTGCTGACCTGGTATGTTATAATAAATAAGGTGCACTTATAGTAATAACACAGTAAGATATATTTCAGTTTCAGTGTTGTTAAGGTATTTGGGACAATTATTAAGCCATTAATTAAAAAAAATAGAGTGTTAACTTGTCAGTACCTGAAGCACTACGCAAGCAGAGACTGGCTTCACAGTTATTTTTGTCTCTGCACCATTTTAAATCTGCCCTGTTGGCTGCTGTTAACTGTTCAGTAAATACATTTATTCATGTATTTTTTCTCTAATTAAAGTGCGGAAAATCTATGCAAACTTTTATTTACATCTATTTCAATTTTGGTTCTACTGTCCTAGTATAGTGCCCTAATTTTTTGACTGAGAAAAATAAAGATCATATAAATCTTTATTATTTTCGACTAATTATAAATAAAGATCTTATGAATGTTTATTATTTGTGGGCCATTAACAATTAAATAGATACGTGTCATGTCATCTCTCATATCTTGGAGTAATTCATAAATAATTAGTCACTCTTGAAGCAGTGGTGCCATCTGTTGTGGTGAATGAAAATGCACCTTTTAGTGACATTTCAGGTTTTGAATGTAAAATAAAAGTTTTAACTCCAGAGGAATAACCTGTTGGGTATTTTGAATGTAATGGGTAACATGTTTGCTAGGCTTTGAGTGATCTGCCTCAACCCTTGTCTTTCTGTAAGCCCTGTCATTTTTATTGTGTGATTTTTCATAACTAGAGATTTTACAGGAACACATCTGGCAAGTTATATCTGAAATACCTGTATACTCTACACAGTAATTAATACTTAAAACAAATGTCTTTTTTTTCAGACAAAACAAATGCACTTGCACCCCCGAAGTTTGCTCCTTCAGTGCCCAGTGTAAGTGATACTTCTTTTCCACTGAATGTAATGAATCAGATGTACAGTATCATTAGAGTAAGGGTGTGATTTGTGACATGTCATCCATAGAGAGCAATCCCTCCTCCCAGGGTGCCCCAAAGGAAAACTCCAGGTAATGAATGAATAGTCTATGACATTTTCATTCAGTTCTCTGTATAAACTGTACTTCTTTACTTCCTTCCCAATCTCACAAACCAATGGAGGTTAAATGACTTTCCGTCATATTATAAGGTCTATTATTATTGCAGGGCCTGTCGTCCAAAGGGATCTGAAACCAGGCCGAAAGCAGGAACTTCACAGTGAGTCACCTTCTTCATTCATATGTGCTTCTTGTCTGGCTTCCCGGATAATATTCACCTGAGTAAAGGATTTCATTTTTGTTGGAAAGACCAGTTTTCATGTAGATAACATAGATGACAAGCAGATGAGTTAGATGAACCGGTCACTGATTCTCTGCTTGAAATGAGGGTGTGTCCTGTAATCAATGCACGGTTGCATGGCTTTAATCATCTTAAAATTTGCCTTGGTAGAGATTGCACTATAAAACCATTCTGAAACACACAAACAAGATCACCTTTGTCACAGCTTCCTTTGATCCATCCATCCATCCATCCATTTCACATAACAGATGTAAGGTCACAGTTGGCAATGAGAAATACAGAGACGCAAATTTACCCAACTACATGTCTTTCAACTGTGTTAAGAGACCACTGCAACCTGGCAGAACATGCAAGTTCGCCACACAGAAAGCTGGGAATCGAAACCCCAGCTCTAGAGGTGTGAGGCCACAGTTCATGGTTCCCTGTAGTAAACCTGCTGCCTGACTGGCCCATTGCTCCATACACCGCACTGAGAGCATTCTGTCAGTCTATTAATCATATCCCTTACATGGACTATCACAGTCAGCCAGAACGGTATAACTTTCCCTACTGATAGTCAATGTCACATCTTAGCAGCTAAAGTCATGTTATTGTCACATTATTACCCCTTCTGTGCTTTTTGTATTCCTTTCATACATTGCATATTTGGCCTTTACTAAGCAAATACTATACTCTGTGTCCATGTAGAAGTGTGCTATTTCAACATTAGCATGCAGAGGGCCCAGCAGCCACAGAGTACAGATCTGACAGTGTTGTTTAAAGGTCTGTGAATAAATACCTTCCTGCAGGTGAAGCCAGGACAGCGCATCAAGACATAGGCGTGAATCTGAAAGTGGAGAATCTGGTGGGTAGCTGCAAACCGCTGTCATCCGCCGTCAGCCAACCACAATACAGACTTTGCATCATCTATCAATATTAGACAGTCTGTGGGTACTCAAATCGACTACTTACTGAATAGTAGGCCCGTAAGGAAATTACTGAAGATGGAGTTTGTGCCATCTGTTATCTGAAATAGTCAAGACTGTGCTATACAAGTATGATATGAGCCACAACAAATAAGAACTTATAGCCTTTAATGTTACTAATATACTCTTAAGAACCATTTTAAGACCATTTTTCTAATGCGTAGAAGGGTCACAGTACCCACTTCATCTCTGCGGAGTATCATTTTGCCCTCTAGTGGTGACTCATATTGTATACTTTTGTACTAAACGCTTTGCTTCAGAGTATGACGTTTCCCCAAAGAACAGGAAGAGAAGTAGTGAAGCAGGGTAGTGAAGCAGGCTTATAAGGAGCTAGTACTGTTCCTACATTGCTGAAAAAGATTGTGCATCATCCATAAAACCGTTTAAAGAAACACTATTATGAATTCCTGAGAATGTCTGTATGTGGGATGTCTGGTATCTAAAGCAGAAAGTATTTGCAGAAAATGTTTAATACCAAAATTAGCAGAATTAGCTGATGTGCTTCATTGACAAGCAGCATCCAATGATATGAATTCCCAGCAGACCAAAGTGAAATGTGATTGGTCATGTCTGCCTGACGTCTGTCACATGTGACTAGGTGCAGGGCTGGGCAAAATACTTTGGAAAGTAGTGATGGTTGAATATTAAATACATTGCCATAAATGTATTCAGTAATGTATTTTTGGGTTTCCCCTCTTTTAACACACTTGATTCAACTCCTTGCACCTCCTTGTGGTAATTACCACACAGCTCTTGAGGTGTGGCAGAACAAAGAAAGAGCTAAGCTACACAGCACTGACTCTCCGGGACTGGAGTTTGACACCCCCGGACTAGAAATATATGAAAGACCAGAGTCCCCAAGAGTTTTGTTTTAAACAAGCTGCTTCTGCTTGGATCATCTGAGTCTACTCTTTTTCATTGGCTTGTTTTACACACTGCAGCCATAAGTGGAAATTAGTGGGAGAACATTTTAAAATGAACTTGAGGAAGCACTTCTTTACACAGCGTGTAGTTGTA
>JAODKC010000016.1:19663170-19682714 GCA_026777985.1 Mormyrops attenuatus | reverse complement strand
AGGTTCTCCCCAAACGAGCTTGATGGGCCGAATGGCCTCCTCTCGTTTGTAAATTTCTTATGTTCTTATGTTCTCTGGTGGCATGGCAAAGAACTGTAATAAAATCTATTTATCTCTTTATGAAATTCACAACATATTCAGAAAGAGTTCAGGTAGGCCTACCAGATTAACCAATATTTTTCACAGTTTTCACCTTGGGGAAAAAACATTGCAGAAATTTGTGAAAAAAATGTAATTCCACCTACATGAAGCAGCATGTGTTGTGTTTCAAAACTTGATGCTACCAAGGGAAGCAGGGGACCTAAAATGCTAGTTAGGTTTGTAGCTAACCCTAGTGTGGTTGAGTTTTAACTTGAAAGCATTGCTTACCTCAAGATATTTCTTTAAATGAGAAGATGAAACCTTCAATGCTGACAGTCTTTATTATTGGCAGGCCCAACTGCCATTCAACAATAAACAATTTTCCACTTTTTGTTTGAAAGTTGGAAAAATGTTGCTTACATTTCCACAACGCGAAAGCAGTCATGGTTCCACACGCTGATCTCCAGCTTACCACTGCCCTCTATTGAGCAAAGGAAAAAGTGCATGTGATGATTTAAAACAGACAAATCAAACAACCAAAAACTGGCATATCTTTTAATACATATATTTTTTTTCATATCGCATCACATGTATTCTAAAAGTATTCTAATCTTTTTAAAGTAACTGTATTCTAAATAGTGCCTTATAAAATGTAACGTGGACTGCATACGGATACTTCATCTTTGTATTCTGAATACTGAGCACCGTTACATGCATCCTGTTACATCCCGGCACTGTCTAGGTGTCAGTATTAAATATTTTCAGAAATATTTTCACATTACAGCTTTATAAGGAAGACTCATTCTAGCGCTGAGGTTCAGATCCTTCTTGGGTGATTGTTGTACTCTATGCCGTTTTCTTGAACTAATTTAGAAAAGCCCAGTGGTATCAATTAAATCTCTACTCTATATACATACAATTAGATAATAGTAACTTGACTTTTGATCTCTCTTTCAGAGAATACAAGCCCTTTCCAGGTAAGTCTAAAGGACAGAGAGGTATCAGTGCTCCTGTTACGTTAGGCTGTCTTTCGTTAATGTGATAGAACTGCTGGACGATTTACTCCAAGACCTCGCTTACAGACACATGGTGTTACTCATACAAGCAGAATGAGCACCTGTGGAATGTAGAAGCATGGTGTCACCACCAATGATGTGAGAGTGCATGTTCCTGGGAAGTAGGCAGTTAGTTCGCAGAAGATTTTTTGCATGCCGCACTGCCCATTCATTTACTTCCTCAATCTGAGGCACAGAAAGCACACTTGCTATAACTGACATCACTGTTATGCGCTTGGGTAGTGCCCATAACCTCAGTTTCTTCAGGGTCTGGCTGGACCTTCTCTCTGACCCTAACTTTGGACAAAAGCATTTGCTGGATAAATGCATGTTAACATAATGCAAATGTTTCAAAATTCTTATTAAAATCATAGCACATAGTTAAATATTTATATAGCTTTTTCATATCTTTTGTAAATCAACAATATTTCAATAAGATGTATGAAAGATTAAATGTTGTGTATGCTCTCATACAAGGTCAGTATTCCATGACCTTTGTATTTGGTCCTTGATGCTTGTAGCTCTGTTACCCTGTTTTATTCCTCTTTTATTTCCTTAACAGGTCTGGGGAGAAGTCATTGGTAAGTAAAACATTTATTTGGCGTGAACCCTACTAACTAAAATCAATCCTTATGAGAATTAATGAGAGTTTTGAGCAGTAAAATCTGTGTTCCTTGTATATTTTCTGTGCACATTTTATGATAAAATATATGCAGTCAACATCAAGGATTGCAGAATGTGAATTGATGGATGTATAAAGTCCGATCAACATTGTCTGAGCACCATGGTCAGGGGCGTCGGAGGGGCAGGGATACCCTGACAGATTCAGGGGGCCCAGCACTTGACAGGGGCCGTTGAATATGTAAAATTGGATGAGGATGCCCAAGGTGCCATTTTGTCAGAGGGCCCAGGATTCCTAGGTATGCCCCTGACCATGGTACTTTGTGTGTGAGGATGAATCACTTTACCAGCATTAATTAATTGTCCTTTCAGGTTATGAAGAACAGGCGGTCAGTGGGTGAGTGTACTGATGCCCACTCATAGCAATAAATGCTGAACTGTAGCTAGTGCCCCATGACACAGGGCAATAATTAATCCCCGTAGGCAGTCACCGTCAGCGAGGCTGCGGAAAAGTGTAATTATACAGTGCTGTCCAAGTCTAAAGATGGAAAAGAAAATGATTTGTTATCTGTATGTTGGTGCAAGACTATGACTTTATGTATCAATATCTGTCAAAGCGTAACCTTAATAATTTCAAAACCTACAATCACCCCATTATCTGCAGCAACCATCAAAAAAACTCCCATGTATTTGTCAACTCTACTACTTTGTTTGAGTACATCCACCTTGTTTGACTAGTCAATGCCTCATCAAATGATCTAATGAAGTTAATTAAGTGAACTGGTTAAAAAATGTAACAAATACATGGAATGTCCGGGGTTTGGGAACTGAAGTGCTGTTCTTCTAGCCATCCAACAAGGTATTAGTAATTCTTTGGAGAAGAAGAACAGAAGAAGCTCTTGTTACTTTATCATTGTGTTACTGTTCATTTGCATATATTCTAATGATGTTTTTTGAGCAAATATAAATAGATAAATAACTATAGACCTTTTCTTTGATGACTTAAGACTGTACAATATCGTTTATATGTGAATATAAGTTTATGGTCCACATCCGGTTACTTTTCCCATAGTGTAACATGATTCGCTTTTATGACCAAATCCTCTAAGGCTGTGATAGGTGAAGCTGACTGATGTAGAGACCTACCAATTACAGAGATTCCACGGTATGCCGGTGCTGGAATGGGGCCACCCCTCACACCTCCAAGGTTCTCTCAGGATCTGGAGTTCCCAGATGCCAACCCAAGGTGCGGGGCCTGTCTCTTGCTATACCCACATTTTCACATCTGTGCGTTCATGTGAGGTTTCTCCCATGCACGTGGACAGACAGCCATTTTTCCTGTCATGTTGTGATCCATGTTTCTCTCCATTTAGGTCTCCTAGGCCGAATGAAAGACACTCGAGAGGTGATTTTACTGTTAATGGCCACTTCATTTGGCAGTGTAGTTCCGCAAGCAGCTAGAGCCATGTCATATTATGTGTGTCATGTGTCCTGCAGTGAAGGGGGCACCCCATAGGATGCGGGAATCCCAGGAATGGATGCATGTACAGGATGACATTGACGTGCACCGACGGGTTCCCTGCAGCAGGCCTGCACAGGTTTGTGGTTGCTGGCGGTGATGGCACATCCGCTAGCTGTCATCCAGCCGGACGCCGCTGCTGCCTGGGTGCTAAGGCATTCGGCCTGCCACTGGACAGGCTATGCAGTTAATGACAGAATAAGGGAATTACACAATGCATTTATGTGAACTGGCATTGCCCACTGTGTGCCCCAGGTTGCAATCTGTATAACATGTAGTGCATTTTTACATTTGGATTTGTGTTGGAGTATATATTGCAAGATTCATTTGGTTTGGGAAGGGTCAGTACCAGCTGACCGGCCTTCTGCTTCCAGATGAGCAGCAAACAGAACTGGTACATTGGTGCCTGCCAGCGGGCCAAGACAGAGAACGCCCTGCAACTGGCCAATCAGGTGAGGGCAGCCTTGTGCAATTATGCGGCACGTGCAGAAACTCCACAGCAAACAGGCCTTTAATTTTATATAATGTACACGTGTAAAAAGAAACAGAGGCAGAAGCCGTCAAAGCATTTGCTAAACAGATAACATGTAAGATGCTAACAATGCTATATCTAGCATTAGCAAATGCTACATGACCATATTAGCCTTTGCTAATGCTTCTGTGACCAAATAGATCTAGAGGCCATTTTTCAGAGCTTTCACACCAGAAAAAGTGAAGTCATCTTAACCATGTACTCTGTATGTTGTGCTAACAGAATGGGGTCTTCGTGGTGCGAGACCACTCCAGAAGCACAGAAGAGGAGCCCTTTGTCCTGGCAGTGATGCAGGACAACAGGGTGTACAACATAAAAATCCGGTACATAAAGAGCACCCACAAGTTCGCCCTCGGAACTGGGTTAAGAATGAATGACGTAAGTTCAACTTTGAGTGCATTTATTGCGTGACACCACCAAATCCTGTCATAGAAAACTAAAAAAAATGCCTTTAGTAGGGCATTAATCTTGGACCAAAAGTGAACTCCACAGTACGGATGATTTTTATTTAAAAAGCTACACAGAACCTAAAGGCCAGTGCTTTCCCCATAGCCTTACACTTCTTTCCGCTTCTCAACAGATGTTTGACTCTGTAGACGATATCATTAAATTCCACATGATATTTCCCATACACCTCATCAACGGGAAGGATCTGACAGACCACCAGAGGAGATGCGTGTTAACTCGCCCTTTGACAAGAGAAGAAATGTTTCAGCTACTAGACTAAAATGCCGTGCCAGACATCACCTTCCCCACTACAGCATACTTTTCACTGTAATTTTGAAAATAATTAGTGATATTTTAATAATTCAGCACCCTCCAGACTGAACAGGGTGTATGTGTATGTTTAGATGTGTAAAATCACATCTCACAGTCATTTCATTAATACCTAATTGAGAATCATTAAGCTTCTTTAAGTGGGGGGGGGGAAAAAATTGTGGTCAGCAAAGTCATGTTTTAACTTACACAAACCCACCAAAAATAGTTTACAAGCATGGTCAATGTGGATGTTTATAGTTCTATTATTATTTTAATTTTACATCATTTGCAGGGTTAAGTATTTCTGTACAAAAAATGTTATTTTAACGTCACATAAAGGACATTTTAATATATTTTAACAATAAAACAGCCAAACACTGAACACAGTAGATTTTTTTTATGCATTTATTCATGGAAAAAAAATTGACAAATTAACATAATTCCAAAATTTAAATATGCACAGGCTGAAATGTTTATTTGCAGACATAAGAGCAAATGATTAGAAAGTAAAACTAGCAAACTCAAAATGGAACAAGACAAGACTGAAAACCTAAGACATTATACTGCAATATTACAATCCTGGATCAGGCCCATCTTCTGGGGCCTCTCTTTAACCTAACAGGATATATGCGCTCTAAATACTGGAACTGGTAGTCCTGAAGCCAGCTATCTAGGCCCTCGGGCCCTACACAGGGCGCAAAAGTGGCTTGTGTACTGCACCCATGGCTAAGCACTGTCGTTTGATTTGAAAGTCCCATATTTGGTAAATTCCCGATATGGCCTTTATCAAAGCGATAGAGAAGCCAGCTCTGACCCTCCTGGGCAGCCACAGCAGGTGAGATAAGCCCCAGACCTTCAGTTGCACAACAGGTTGTGAAACAAGGTGTCTCTCCGGTGGTGGTGTTTACGCGAGGCCTCCTCCTGTCAGTAGTTAGATGTCAAGGTGCCCAGGCCAGACAAAGTCCATTGTTACAAAGACCAGTCAGCAACATCAGTGCTCGGCACGTAAAGGGAATCTCTGTGGCATTTTAAACCAAGATACATGTGTGTATACTTATACACATACATACAAAATATCAGCACTCATTTAACAGTTCTCATGAAAGTCACCCCCCAGGCACTAAACAACTCAGAACAGCTTCCAATCCAGAATCCATAATCTGATGAATTCTGGTTTGGAAACCGGCTGCATGTATTATGACTGATGCTGGTTTTACAAAACTGCATGAACAGACTACAAAAAGTTAAATACTCGGTCATAAAAAGATTTTTTTTGCCACTTGATTAAAACACGGTTGAAATATTTTAAGATGAAACCCACATTTCCACAGCAGCTGAATACCATAACTAAAAAAAGGGATTCAATATTGTATGGTGCATATAGTCATTAATTCAAAAGACTGATCATTTGATGGAGTTTGGCTGGTATATACAAAGGCCCACAAAGGGCAAAAATATACACAGACTATATACTGGGTTTATCGTATTCATCTTTTAAAATACGGGTGCATAAAGGCAGTCATTTTCAGTTCTGGTTCATTCGATATAGGGAGATTCAGCACCTTCTTTCCAAACTGCAAACTTTGATACCAAGCAAAGCCTCCCACTTTATGCTATCACATCAAAGAGCTTTTCTGAAAACTGCAGCATTTAATAAAAAAAGCTGAAATACAACATGAAACAGCATCATATGAAACATGCAATGATTATAGAGCAAAGATCAGATACCACAGTTAAAATATTACAAAATAAACTAAACCGCTGACTGTTTACACTGATAAAATGCAAAACAGGATGACACATAGGGCCACTTTGTTCATGCAAATACACCCAGCTCTGTCATGAGCTCTACATGAAATGACCCCTATAAGCAATACTGAGCTCAAGTCAAAGCTACTAGTTCCATAAGTATGATTTATGTCAATACAGTAGATCACTTTTTTAAACTGACTTTTAACACAGTTTTAGTGTTAGTAGTGTTAACATTCCAGCATTAAGCTATACCAGTCAGTGTCACAATGCTAGCATATTATCATCCTTGTCGGGTCCCTATAAACAAATCCCACCACCTGGTATTTATTTCGATTAACTTTCTTTAGCTTCATTTTTAACAAGCTCTCTACTGTATCAAAAGGCACATCTTCATCAGTTGTCCAAACATGCTTGGGGATCACCCTTGAGTGGACAGTCGACACACGGGGTCTGGGGTGGTTAAGAATGACAACTGGCTGATTTGGGGCTGGGGATGTAACTAGTTGATCCTCTTTGAGTGGAATTAGCCACTGCCTGCTCAGGTCATCTTCGTTAGTCCCAGACTTTTTCAAAAAGCCCTTTAATTTTGAAGACTTCTTGTCTTTCTTACTCTTCTTTTTTCCTTTGGACTGTTTATACGAATGGCCCTGCTCTTCCCCATACTGTGTATCCTGCTGAACCCAGTGTCCATCCATTCCCTCATTCTCTGCACCAGATCTCCTCCGCTTCAACGAGAGTTTGATCCCTTTGCACGGAGCTGACATATTTGTACTGGAAATGTTGTGCTTGCTGGCATCACTGGAAAGGACTGTCCTGGGCACCCAGTTTTCACTAAAGACAGAATTCTCAATAGGTCTGGCATGAGAGCTCTGCTGCTCTGCAGACTTTGACAGGCAGCTTGAAATTTTAAGCATGGTGCCCTCAGGAATAAATGTAGGCTGAGAGCCTTCAGTATTTTTTTGGTTTTCAGGGCTATTGACTATAGCGGTTATATTTGCAGGAATTTTGTTAAGATGGCTTTTGCTCTGTTCCAACACTGCAGCCTTTTGGCTCGATAATTGATTTTCTGGCAGGGGGATTTGTGAGATCTCAGGAGCTCCATTTTTTGGGGAGTCTATTTCAGGAGCATATTTAGTACCTTCTTGTGTGCTGCTACTACTGGTAGACACAACTAACACTGTGCTGGCACTTGAAGTCACAGTAATCCCTGGTTCTTGTACAGCAGAGGGCTCAGTCCCACCAGAACTTTGACCTTCCACAGAAGGTGGCACTGGAACTGACTGAAGCTGTCGTTTCCTGGTGGCTTCCCAGCCAACACAAGCAGGAATATCCTCGGACCCCCGGTGCAGAGAAAACACTGATGAAATAATGGGCAATTCCCCAGATTGCAGGTCAGCAGCATGCACATCTCCATCAGTCATCTCAGGACTGGGCTTCACAACAGGCATTGAATCAATGGGACAATTTTCACATTTCAAAATGGTTGGACCCTTTAAGGGACCGCTGTTATTGCTTGCTGTTTGGATCTGTATGGAACCAGTTTTTGTGTGTTTCTCACATGAAGAAGAAACAAGTTCTTTGACAAGAGATACCTCTAGGGGTCTTTTAGAACTGGACTTCTGCTGGCTGACACACTTAGGAGAGACTCTAGTCTGTGAAGCCACAACAGAGTCCTTGAGACTGATTACCAGCTTCCTGCCCTGTTCTTGTCTTTCACCCATTAGCATCTGGCTGTTGTTGGTTGGGGCTCCAGGTTCAATTTTGTCTCCATGCTCAATTTCGCATTCTTCAGGCTCCTCTTTCAATGTCATTAGTGTCTCCTTTGAGTTTTGTCTCAGTTTCAGGTCGCCAGCAGGTGGTGCAGCTAATAAGTTCTTAATCAGTGAGAAGTTGCTATGCTGCTGCATGTCCTGTTTTGAAACAGATGGGCTGGAGACCACGGTTTTCTCACACTGTGAAATAAGACCGCAGTGGTAGGATGCTTTAGCCATATTAACACTTTCATTTTCTCCCATACATTCTCCAGTTCGACCTGCCAGACTTTTCCCTGGTCTTTCTCCTTCAATAGATTGCTGTGAGACTAACTTAAGCTCCAGTTCCTTAGTCCCATTCACAGTTTTCACTTCCACAAGTTCAAGAAAGCAGCCAGGTGGGATGGACAGCTCTGGAGGGTAAGTGACAGTGAGAGGCCGGTCTGGTTGAATGGGTTCATTCAGAGGTGCTAGGAGCTCCACCTGTACTTTAGCTAATCTGTTTCCATTGTCCAGCTTTTCCTTAGTGATCACCTTATTAGAATTACCATCTGTACCAGTAGGTGGAACACTAGCCACTGTGGTCCCTGGCGTATGTGTCACAGAAGATTGCAATGTTGAGGGCACCTGAGGACCATTTTTTACAGTGAATTGTTTCCTCTTCACTTTGCTGGCCCTTTCTACCATCATCCTGTGAACCCTCTCTGTATGTTTAACTATGTAGTCATTCCTTATCGCTCCATACTCACAGAACTGGCACTTAAAGGGAAAGATGCCCGTGTGCTGGACGAGATGACGTTGAGATTCACCTTTCGTGTAAGAAACGTGGCTGCAGTAAGAACAGGAAAAAGTCATTTCTGCGTGTTGGGACACATGCTTCTGAAACTGCACATCATCTCTAGATGAAAAGCGACATTTGTCACAGTAATGTTTGTCTGAAGTTTTTAACTTCAGTTCCAGTGAATGGGGAGGTGCTTTGCTGCGCTTCTTCCAGCCGCTCTCCACAAACGAGATGAAAACATCTTGGTGTTGACTTCCCGGATTCATGTCGCAGGAATAAGACCAGCATACGTGTCAGTCACATAGGTGCGTCAGATCTCTTCCCGTAATTCCCACGTAGAAAACACATTCCATATCTGAAGGTAAATGGCACCTTCACATGTGCCAGTCTTCAAGAGCCAATCCCACTCAATCCATGCTGGCCAGTTTTTTGGGGATGCCTGTATTATACATATAAAAGAATAAAATAAATGTACACACATACATTTTTTTTAATATATATATATATATGTAAAAAGAACAAATTTTATGGCAATAAACACAGTTTATAGAAAAATGCAATAAAATTCGGTAACACTTTTTTTTGTTTGAAGGTAGAAATGTTGCAATTACATTGAAATGTAATTGCGATTATATAGCGCATGTGCCAAATAATGACAGGGTAAACATTTGTCCAGATGCTGGCTTTTCGGTACTATGTGGAAATTTACAGCCTCAACTTGGTAAGCAGACTAATATTGCATCTAAAATATTGAGATATGTATTGTGACACCCAAAAGGTAGTGGTCTGTATAAATTCTGCATATCTTTATGTTTAATAACAGTGTTGGACTTTAAAATGCAAAAAGTACCGCTACACCACCACCACCATCATCTTTTTACCTTGTTTATCCACAATATCTCCTCTTTTAAAAGAAGCCGTGGCTGCTGAGCTTAGAGCTGGGCGGTATGACCAAAAATTTATATCACGGTATTTTTCAAAGTTATATCGGTTTCACAGTATACGACGGTATTTTTTTTTTTCTAAGTATGACTGGGCATTTACCGCATTTTACAGTATTTTACAGGACACATTTTTGTTTTTGCATTGTTCCCACATTAACTACATTATTTTATTATTAGCCATTGCGCCTATTCACTACCTTAACATACGGCTGATAACATACGGCTAACGTGTTTGTTGGCTAACTGCTTATAGATAAACGGCTAATGTTAAGGTGTGCACTGGCCAAGTTAACATTTTTGATAAGTGCTTAATAGTTCAGTGTTGCTGGAATGCAAAATTTCTCATAAAGACCGGGATGTCAGTCTTTAAGATGCTTCGCCAAGTTTGATGTGCTATTTGACTTTGTCGCCACAAGTTTGTAGCACTGTTTGCATAGAGGCTTATCGACATCCTTATCCTTTCCATGCTCATCTGCAAAATACTTCCAAAAGGTACTTTAGCGTTTTTTTTTCCCCCCCGAAAGCAGCTTGCGAAGTGTCTTCAAGTGCAGGATATGCCATGTTTGGCCAACTCGGTATGTGTGTGTTAACCAGCGCAAATGAGCTCAGCGGATATTGAGAGGAGGGGAGGGGCTGCGCGAGTGTGTGCGTGTGCGCACGCCTGCCTCTGCTGTAGTGGTGCTGTGTGAAGTGTGGAGAATGAGGCGAAAACCATACTGTTGGTATCAATAATGGTGAAAAAGAGTATCTAATCAGATACTAATTTTTAATAACTCCAGTGACAGCTATATCTTCCGTTTCTGATCTTTTGTGGTACATTTTTTAGTGATGCAGCAGTAAAAAAGGTTCCCCCTTAAATAGTTTCCAGCTGCGCCACTTTCCGAATGTTGTGTGGGCTATTTAAACCGGTATTGCGGTATGAGAAAGATTCATATCATAACAATAATAAAAAATGGTTTTCGGTATGTTTTTCTTCACTGTCACGTCAGTGCTTATCGATTCCATGATTTACTAAAAAGGTAGCATGCGGCATGCTCCGCTACCTGAATTTAATCATCACAAGGATATGCTGAATTTATACAGACTACTGACTTTTGGGCATCATAATATGCATCTCATTAATATTTTACGCACACTATTAATCTGCTTACTAAATTGTGGGCATAAATAAATGTTTGTATAGTACTGAAAAGCTGGCATCCAGACATATGTTTCACCCACCATCTATGGCTCTGGTGATTACTGCACATGCGCCATATAATGCGATTACACTGTGACATGATCGTGACAGCCCCACTTGAGGAGACACAAATACGTAATAACTCAGCTACTACTGAAGCACAAATCATGGACAAATCATGAACAAATCATGAACAAATATAGTTGCTACTTAAGATTAGGGCTGCATGATATCTCATCACAATATAATTGCGATTATATGGCACAAAGGTAATAATCTGCAGGCTTTAGATGACGGGTATAAACCTTCGTCCAGAGGCCGGCTTTTTAGGTACTATATGGATGTTTATTTACGCCCACAATTTGGTAAGCAGACCAGTGGTACCCTAAAATATTAATGAGAGGTATGATGTGACGCACAAAATTTAGTAATCTGAATAAATGTGATGAATTTTTATGTTTATTAAATTTGCTTAGTGGAGGGTGAACATGCCACTGCTCTGATAAATCACAGAAGCAATAAGCACTGAAGTGGTGTTGAAGAAAGGGACAGCTCAGCAGTAACGATATCTTTCGAAAAAAAGATTTTTCCTCTCTCTTCATTATTTTCTGATCTCCCATCATTGCCCCCATTATCATTATTATTGACACAACTTTATTTCCCCTCTCCATGTGTTAATATGATATAAATGTTGTAAATATGATTTTGACTTAGTCACTGCTTATTGTTAGCCGTTTAACCTCTGTGTGAAAATGTGTGCATATGTGTTTGTCTGTTGTTCAACCAATAAAATCAATAAAAAAAGCAAAAATGGAGATACTGTGGGTTAGGGCTGAACGATTTGGGGAGAATATCTAATCGCGATTTTTCTGACAGACATTGCGATTATGATTTGATTTGCGATATAATTTTTTATGTCAAGCTTCAGTTCAATATTCAGTTTGTAATAGTTTTAAAATACATGACGCAGCATTACCACATGAGATACCGTCAAAATATTAACTGGTCTATATTCTAAGGCAAGGATGAGAATTTAAAGATGTGGTGTGTTAAGTTAAATAAAGTAATAATGAAAACAAATGCAGCAAAAAGAAAAACAATAGCGATCTTGCAGGTAATGCTGTTTACCCCCCTAGTAACACTTATAACTGACTTTTTCCACGCCAACGAACAAGCAAGGACTACTTCGGTGTATGCAACCCTTTTGTTTGCACTAATGTTATTATTAGCGTTAATAACAGCAGCGAATCTAACACTCAAACAGCCGCAATGTTCATAACAGAGTGGCTGTTCTGAAATAGTAAAGCTGGAAAATTTTCAAACAGTATGCGTTTTTTAAAATGTCGAATAAATAGACGTAGTTTATCAATTAAGGGGAAACAAAAAATGCATGTGTTTAGGGTTGCAAACTCTCACGGGTTTGGGTAACACACTTTCAGACTCTCACGCAAGAAATCTTATGGCAAATCTAAATTATTCTATTATGAACTTAGAATTAGCTGCATCAAAAACATTATGGCAGTTTGCAAACCCTACAGACTATTTACATGGTAATAAAACTCTTACATACACGTTAATGTATGTGCAGACTCGTCTCAAACAGAAAGCCTCACTCTAGGCAGCTGACCAAAGTTGGCAACCCGGCATTTTATTCGAAACGAGACGTAAAGTGCAGTTTTCGACTGAAGCGGCTTATCATTCCTTTGCCTTGTTGCTCTGACAAATATAAAACGAAGGAGAAAACATTATATGCGTTACTTTTTTATATCTTTTCTAAATAATAAGACCGTGCCCATACCCAACTGCAATAGCGATTAAAGCAATCTGTTCTTTTAGTATTTATGATAAAGCGAGGTTTTTTTTATTACTGTTGTGGGATTAAGATTCATTTCACAAGATTAATCTATGGAAATCAATACTTAAGTCAATGAACACAAAAACATATGACAAACACGACTGTATTATGGGTTTTACGGTATTTCTGGGTGTCACAGACTCTGCTGCTCTGAGGATTACCGACTGCCTCATTATTATTTCGATGGGTTATGCTAATGCGATTGCCCATTAACAAAAAACAAAAGGAGTGATACGCTGAAGTATGTCACTGTTGGTGGTTAAAAGGAGGTCACTGGTTCTATTGATGATAGGACCTTTCTGAAACAATCTCGGACCATGAAATAGGAAGGCAATTCACTTATAGCTCAGTAGCGGAATCAGTATTTTTTCCGCAATGCGAATGTAGCATTTTACTCGGATTTCACGTGTTTGCTGTTTGTGGGCGTATACTCCGTTGTCTTGGGCCACTTCTGATTGGTGAGCATGACTGTCACATAGGGAGCACAGTATGAATTTGGAAAACTATTCTCATAACAGTTTTAAACCCTGCCGTATAATGCATGTCCTAAATCGCAGCCTTTGCGACTTGCTAATCGCATTGTTTCAAATCGCGATTTCGATTTGAAATCGATAAATCGTTCAGCCCTACTGTAGGTAAACAAGGTAAAAAGAGGTGGTGTGGCGGTACTTTTGGCAGTTTAAAGTCTGGCACGTTTATTAAACATAAGGATAGTCCAAATTTATAAAGATCACAATATGCCTCATTAATACTTTAGACATATCACTAATCTGCTTACCAAATCGTGGGCGCAAGTAAATGTCCGTATAGTACCGAAAGCTGACGTCTGGACAAAGTTTTACGCCCGTCATCTAAAGCCCTGGTGATTAATGTGCATATAATCATGATGATATATCATGCTGTCCTACTTAAGATGAATGATGTGTCATGATTCATTAATGATGAACAAACATGGTTAATCAGTATTTTACTTATTTTTATTACTTATTTTACTTTTATTCATTACGTCTTCTTTCAGCAGTTTTTTCAGTTGTTCACTAAGATTTATAGAATTAACAGATATAGTAACTGCTTGAGATAAATGATACATCAGAATTCATTAAAGGTGAACAAACATGAGATCATTATTGTACATTTGTTATTTATTATTTGCGCCTACAGCAAAGTACTCCTACAGTACTTCCTTCAGTAGTTCATAAAAGTTCACAGAATTACCATATATAAAAACAAATACAGTACTTGCTTGAGATAAAAGATAATTCATTAATGATGAACAAACATGAGATCAGTTAACATGCAAGTTGTGTTAATTAATTAATACATAAATAATAGCATAACATTATTTGTGTGTCCTGCTCATGTAAAATATTTTACATTTTTAAATGAGGGATTAAATGTGTTACAGCCTCACAACATTGCTGCACTGAGAAAATACCTTTAACTAACTTGGCATTGTCACTGCAATAACAAATAACATCATAATGTAAACTATATTCACTTCACCATCTCACTCATTACTTTTAAATTGCTTTTAGAAATGCAAAATAACAGCTATAAACAACGTACAATCTTTGTTTTCCACCTGAGCAATTTTAGACAACTTACGGTGCACACGTACTCTACTGAACCAATTCAAGTCAAATGTAACAGCAGACGTATCAAGAACACTTCGATGACCTTCATAACTCATCCACAGCACAATATCATACATATTACTGACGCGTGAGGCTGCATGAAATGTCCTGAATATGAGCACGGTTTTTAGACGACGCAAGGAATCACTTTAAACGCAAGATGCGTGAGAGCCGTCAGGGGCTGTAACGCGAAATAACTGCTAAAAAAATCACTGCAAATCGTGACTCGATTTAAAAGGTTCAAGCCCATCGCGGCTAGCTGCCTTTTTTGTGTAGTTTCACACATCCGCCGAGCGTGAACGCGGGGCGAGACGAAACGCGTTTGCAGTGTGAATAGATGGCGTGTTTGCAGCGTGCTGGAAACGCAGATCGGTCGGACCCTAAGTGCTTTGTTTTCGGAGACTGCAGTTCCAGCACCCGGCGGAGATACCGACTCACACGCCCCGCTGTTAACTAACCTTGCGACCACACGCCAGGCGCTCCAGCTGCGCTTTTCAGCACCGCAATCCGGGATTTGGGTTTTATCTTTTGTTCATTATTGTACGGCGGTTTGCGTTGCTATTCCTTAGGGCTCGACAGGAAAATAAGGCGGAGGAAGGTAGCTTGGTCTCGGTCGCACACGATTGGCCGGACAGCGACATCTCCAGTAGATGTCTACACACTATTGTATATTCAAAATTTAACCCTCCGGATACCTGGCCTCTGATAAAACGATGGACAACGAAACTTGCGGTTTTAAATGCACGATTTATTGGCGCTGTTTTGCGACAAGTTAACAATAAGCTAGACGTGATGCATGATCATTGATTTTAAAAGAGTATTAAAAACTTTACTTGCCTGATCGGGAATTTTATCAGAAAGCCACGGTGGAGATGAATACAGGACGGCAGCTGGCTGCGCGGCCACCTTTTACAGAAACGCAGAAAGCAAACGTGAAAATTGGGATAGTGTAGCACTGCAATTATTTTTTAGATATATACATTATGAAAGAGGTCTTGTTGAATCTGTGTCAGTGTTCGGCGTGCGTCCTTAAAAATACACGTCACCTCCCTTGGCAACACGCCGGACGTCGTTGTCCCGAAGTCTGATTGGACCATGCTGTAGAGCTCTACTCAGCCACTCTTCTACCGTAATGTCTATAATACTCCGAGCATGGCTTGACGTGCTCGTCTTAATTAACGTTAATGTTGTGTATTTTGCGAAAATGCACGTCTTTCACTTTAGGTGTTAGCCACTGAAAACTTTCACTATTAAGCTGACATTGATATTTGCGTAAGTAATCACACCCACAACAGAGCAACGCGCATTTTCCGAAATCTCCTTAAATCTTTTTTTTTTTCTTTCACCCATCGGCGCCATTTTGGATCACTAACATTTTGTTTACGAGAAAATGTTATAGAAGAAACTGGAACGCTATCCATGTGTTATGTGTCATACTTCATATAATCAGATCAAGGTGTTATGTATTATAAGCATGTTTGCACTGTGTATTGCTGTTTTATATGTGTTTTGATTCAACATACGAATAATTTGTGATTAAGATATTAACAATTTCTTTTTGAAGACTTCATGGACATACTGTTTTAGAAAGCCATTGAGTAGAGAGACATTGTGTGTCTACTTGAATTGGATATTATTGATGATGGCTGAAAGATATGAAGCAGGCTTAGCCTCAGCCCTTGTTCCACCACAACACAGATACATAATATCTTTCAAAGATCCTATAAGCTAATTCAGACAACGGTTCACTAAAGTAAATGCAACACATTTGCTTATTTGTCACTTTCAATTAGGTTTGCCACCGGCATGACTCTAAAACGGATAACCAAGGGTAAAAAGGGCACATTATCCAATAAGACTATGTTCATTTATTCACTTAATCCACTGATACAGTCCAGGGACCGACAGAAACTCTTTAAGTCTTAAGGTAGGAAGAATATTATAGGAGTTTTTTTTTTTAAATTTGGTATTACAGAAGCAAATCCTAAATAACTTTCCGAGTCCCATCTTATCTTAAGTCATCATGTCTTATCTCTTAAGGGATTAACTGTGATGTACTAAAGCGTATGAAACATGTCATCTATAGCGACACGACAGAGCTTACGGAAGGCATGGTATTCAGCTTTCCTGCTCTTACTTGCAAATCGGTGTTCTAAACTTTGGTCAGCTGGGTGGACTGAGATTTCCCATTCGAAACAAGTCTGCACACGCATTTACATGTATGTAACAGTTTTATTACCTGGTAAATAGTGTAGTAAGAAGTCAGGGTTTGCAAACTTCCCCAACGCTTTTGAAGTATTTAATGTTAGGTCTATAATGGAATAATATAGACTTGCCGTAAGATTTCTTGCGTAAGCGTGAGAGTCGGGTTGCAGTCTTTAGTTTTGGCTTTTGTATTTGAATAGAATAGAATGCCTTTTATTGTCACTTGTTATTCGCTTTTGATGTATATGTCATAACGCTGTAAAGTACACGGAAGCCGAGAACAGCCAGCTTACAATTACTATTTTATAATGCCATTGATCCGATATAATTTCAAGCATGGCCGCCCTCGGCTTCCGTAGTGTGTGTGCGTGGGGGTTTCTCATTTTTGTGGGACTGGGGGTTGAGAGAGTGGTAGGGGGAGGGGAAAGAAGAACAAAGGGGCAAAAAGGAGGACTCTAAGCAGCGGTCCGGACTGGAAACCGGACTGTCTGGACGAAACCCGGACTAGTAGATACCCTACTTGTAGTGTATTATCTGACTCACTCCTATGGTGCGTTGGACAGAAATGTCCACTAAATAAATAAATAAATGAATGAATGTAATTGCCCTTAAAATGTTTATTGAGGAGGCAGTTGAAATATAACTTAAGTGTACAGGTTTCCCCGTTATCTTAAAGTAGAGCGTTCATGTTAAGCATTTCGCAAGCAACAATTACCATTAAATTATATGACAAAAAATTGAATTGAACCCCACACTCAAAAAATAACCTACCAAATCACACCAGGTAGCACATAATACCGGAAATAACACTAACACATATTAAAAGTGGGAATGTTACAATAAACACATAAAGTAGAAATCATGTATTTACAGTGTAATTTTCACGTATCGGAATCAAGTTCTGCGTCGCTTAACAAGGATACGATCTAAGAAATGCGTCATTGTGAGAACAGCATGGTGCACTCATACAATCCTAGATGGCATAGCCTACTACATATACGATAGTCTAAAACGCGATAAAAATTTACAGTATAATGAATACATAAACCAGTCACATAGTTATCATTGGGCCATTCCACCGAATGGGTGCCATTTCCTTGTTGTAACTCTTCCAAATTAAACTTAATTTTGTATCTTTTTTCAACTCTGAATCTAATAACACATATATTTAACTATTCAATACATGTATTGGTCAATCTCAGGCAGCTTTATTTAATTTTTTACAAGGTTTCTAAGTCGAAGATGGTTAAATTTTTCTCAGCCCTGTTACCAAAACTCATGTGACATTTAAAAAGCATGTTTAAAAGCATGTCAACTAATTCCTTTGATTTTCCATCAAGAAAGTGATTATTTTAAAGAAATGGTTGACTACATGTTCAATATCAATTGATATTTATGACTAAAAATCATTATATACACATGCATGCATGCACGTTGTATTTTTCTAAAAGATGCAAAGCCATTTTTATCTTTTTAAGAAGACTCAAACCTGAAATTGATTAAATTTTTTACCATGTAATTTATTAAACAAATGGATAAATGATGGACCAAACATAATTGGAAAAAAGTGGTTTATCTTTATTTAAGAAAAATAATCAAGTAACAGGAATGAACAGTGGGTAACAGGAATGAACACTCGGTAACAGAGACGTGCATGTGTGTGCGTGAAAACAAACTTGTCTGGCCTTTTCTAAGAGATCATCTCTAGTGTGGTCCAGAGCTCTTTTTCGATTTCCCTATAGCGACATGTGACTGGCCTCAGGGGTGGGATGATACACAAAACATCCTCAAAAAGGTACCAAAGAATGTCTTCACGTGCTGGCCAGAAAAAGCTGTTGACGCCAGTTTTGTGCATGCAACGGACCTGAACATGTGTTTCACTTGTATCCATGATGATGCCAGGGTATAGGTCACCCTCGTACTTCACCATACACCATTTGCCAACAACTTCAGGACTTTGCCACTGAACTTCCCTGGCTGTGGGAGCCGTCTGTTGATGACTGAACGTGAAATGCTTTGCATTAAAGCAGTCACAGGTCAGGTTTTGTTTTGTTGTGCACAAGCAGCTGTATGTCTGTTCTCCTTGGACAAGGGTCACTGCCTGATGCATCCGCATGGTGGATGGAATTGGTGGCACATCATTGGGCATCTCCAAAACTGCTTCCTCACTGACAATAAACAACATGATTGTTGTTTCTGCCTTTTGCAACACAGCATACAGCTCTGCAGCATTAGGAATGTCTGTCCCTTTGCTGACCAGACTGTCAGCCCTCCTATTCAGGGCTCCACCCACACCATCAGGGGCACCCTTCCCATGACTTGCCTCAAAGAAGTTCCAACTGTAAAACTTAAAAAAGGTGAATAGTATTACACTGACTAATATTCACGCTAATAAATCAATAAACCAGAGGACTCTACTCACTCCTGTTACTGGCACTCAGTCCTGTTACTCTTTTTATGAGTAACAGGACTGAAAGTAACAGGACTGAGTTTTTAGCATAGAATTAGCAAAAACATGAAATATAGCTACATGGTGGCTATGCTAATAGCACGAGAACACTGAGCACATTCTAGTGATTTACCAAAAATACCAAAAATAAAAATAAACAGGTAACATCTTAGAATTAATTCAGGTATCAGGACAGATCATTGAGATTGACCTCTTCAGTCATAGTTAAAATATGATTAAATGTACAGAAAAAAGGAGGGAACTTACTTTTGGTCTTCCCATGGCCTTCTGATAATCCAACTGATGCAACTTCCTGTTGAACATGTGACTTGTGGAATGTTCCAAATTTTTCAACAGGATCTTGACTTAATTAGCGACTGGGCTGATACCTGGCAGATGAAATTTAACATAGATAAATGTAAGGTA